>JBBBDQ010015577.1:0-12473 GCA_037127315.1 Ascarosepion bandense | reverse complement strand
TCATTCCATTTTGTGGTTGGATTCCTAGGTTTTGCTTGAAAAATGTTAGAATGAGGTTACTTTATGAGATCTTTGGCAGAACATGACTTCAATAAATTATTATAATGTGTCACATGAAGACTCTAATAATTCCATTTTGGTTGGTTGGATTCCTAGGTTTGCTTGAAAAATGTTTGAATAAGGTTACTTTATGAGATCTTTGGCAGAACATGACTTCAATAAATTATTATAATGTGTCACATGAAAGACTCTAATAATTCCATTTGGTTGGTTGGATTCCTAGGTTTGCTTGAAAAATGTTAGAATAGGTTACTTTATGAGATCTTTGGCAGAACATGACTTCAATAAATTATTATAATGTGTCACATGAAGACTCTAATAATTCCATTTGGTTGGGTTGGATTCCTAGGTTTTGCTTGAAAAATGTTAGAATGAGGTTACTTTATGAGATCTTTGGCAGAACATTGACTTCAATTAAATTATTATAATGTCACATGAAGACTCTAATAATTCCATTTGTGGTTGGGATTCCTAGGTTTGCTTGGAAATGTTTGAATAGGTTACTTTATGAGATCTTTGGTAGAACATGACTTCAATAAATTATTATAATGTGTCACATGGAAGACTCTAATAATTCCATTTGTGGTTGGATTCCTAGGTTTGCTTGAAAAATGTTTGAATAGGTTACTTTATGAGATCTTTGGCAGAACATGACTTCAATAAATTATTATAATGTGTCACATGAAGACTCTAATAATTCCATTTGTGGTTGGATTCCTAGGTTTGCTTGAAAAATGTTTGAATAGTTACTTTATGGAGATTTCGCAGAACATGACTTCAATAAATTATTATAATGTGTCACATGAAGACTCTAATAATTCCATTTGTGGTTGGATTCCTAGGTTTGTTTGAAAAATGCTTGAATAGGTTACTTTATGAGATCTTTGGCAGAACATGACTTCAATAAATTATTATAATGTGTCACATGAAGACTCTAATAATTCCATTTGTAGGTTGGATTCTAGGTTTGCTTGAAAAATGTTTGAATAGGTTACTTTATGAGATCTTTGGTAGAACATGACTTCAATAAATTATTATAATGTGTCACATGAAGACTCTAATAATTCCATTTGTGGTTGGATTCCTAGGTTTGTTTGAAAAATGTTAGAATAGGTTACTTTATGAGATCTTTGGCAGAACATGACTTCAATAAATTATTATAATGTGTCACATGAAGACTCTAATAATTCCATTTGTGGTTGGATTCCTAGGTTTGCTTGAAAATGCTAGAATAGGTTACTTCTTTTATGAGATCTTTGGCAGAACATGACTTCAATAAATTATTATAATGTGTCACATGAAGACTCCCATAATTCCATTTGTGGTTGGATTCCTAGGTTTGCTTGAAAAATGTTAGAATAGGTTACTTTATGAGATCTTTGGCAGAACATGACTTCAATAAATTATTATAATGTGTCACATGAAGACTCTAATAATTCCATTTTGTGTTGATTCTCAGGTTTGCTTGAAAAATGTTAGAATAGGTTACTTTTATGAGATCTTTTGGCAGAACATGACTTCAATAAATTATTATAATGTCACATGAAGACTCTAATAATTCCATTTGTGGTTGGATTCCTAGGTTTGCTTGAAAATGTTTGAATAGGTTACTTTATGAGATCTTTGGTGAACATGACTTCAATAAATTATTATAATGTGGGTCACATGAAGACTTCTAATAATTCCATTTGTGGTTGATTCCTAGGTTTGCTTGAAAAATGTTAGAATAGGTTACTTTATGAGATCTTTGGCAGAACATGACTTCAATAAATTATTATAATGTGTCACATGAAGACTCTAATAATTCCATTTGTGGTTGGATTCCTAGGTTTGCTTGAAAAATGTTTGAATAGGTTACTTTATGAGATCTTTGGCAGAACATGACTTCAATAAATTATTATAATGTGCTTCATATGAAGACTCTAATAATTCCATTTCAGGTTGATCTCTAGGTTTGCTTGAAAAATGTTAGAATAGGTTACTTTATGAGATCTTTGGCAGAACATGACTTCAATAAATTATTATAATGTGTCACATGAAGACTCTAATAATTCCATTTGTGGTTGGATTCCTAGGTTTGTTTGAAAATGTTTGAATAGGTTACTTTATGAGATCTTTGCAGAACATGACTTCAATAAATTATTATAATGTGTCACATGAAGACTCTAATAATTCCATTTGTGGTTGGATTCCTAGGTTTGCTTGAAAAATGTTTGAATAGGTTACTTTATGAGATCTTTGCAGAACATGACTTCAATAAATTATTATAATGTGTCACATGAAGACTTAAATAATTCCATTTGTGGTTGGATTCCTAGGTTTGTTTGAAAATGTTTGAATAGGTTACTTTATGAGATCTTTTGGTAGAACATGACTTCAATAAATTATTATAATGTGTCACATGAAGACCTTCTAATAATTCCATTTGTGGTTGGATTCTAGGTTTGGTTGAAAAATGTTTGAATAGGGTTACTTTATGAGATCTTTGGCAGAACATGACTTCAATAAATTATTATAATGTGTCACACAGAAGACTCTAATAATTCCATTTGTGGTTGGATTCCAGGTTTGTTTGAAAATGTTTGAATAGGTTACTTTATGAGATCTTTGCAGAACATGACTTCCAATAAATTATTATAACAGTCACATGAAGACTCTAATAATTCCATTTGTGGTTGATTCCCAGGTTTGCTTGAAAAATGTTTGAATAGGTTACTTTATACCCTTGGCAGAACATGACTTCAATAAATTATTATAATGTGTCACATGAAGACTCTAATAATTCCATTTGTGGTTGGATCCTAGGTTTGCTTGAAAATGTTAGAATAGGTTACTTTATGAGATCTTTGGCAGAACATGACTTCAATAAATTATTATAATGTGTCACATGAAGACTCTAATAATTCCATTTCAGGGTTGGATTCCTAGGTTTGCTTGGAAAATGTTTGAATAGGTTACTTTATGAGATCTTTGGCAGAACATGACTTCAATAAATTATAATGTGTCACATGAAGACTCTAATAATTCCATTTGTGGGTTGGATTCCTAGGTTTGCTTGAAAATGTTTGAATAGGTTATTTTATGAGATCTTTGGCAGAACATGACTTCAATAAATTATTATAATGGTCACATGAAGACTCTAATAATTCCATTTGTGGTTGGATTCCTAGGTTTGCTTGAAAAATGTTAGAATAGGTTACTTTATGAGATCTTTGGTAGAACATGACTTCAATAAATTATTATAATGTGTCACATGAAGACTCTAATAATTCCATTTGTGGTTGGATTCCTAGGTTTGCTTGAAAATGTTAGAATAGGTTACTTTATGAGATCTTTGGCAGAACATGACTTCAATAAATTATTATAATGTGTCACATGAAGACTCTAAATAATTCCATTTGTGGTTGATCTCCAGTTTGCTTGAAAAATGTTTGAATAGGTTACTTTATGAGATCTTTGGCAGAAATACTTAATTTCAATAAATTATTATAATGTGTCACATGAAGACTTAATAATTCCATTTGTGGTTGGATTCCTAGGTTTGCTTGAAAATGTTAGAATAGGTTACTTTATGAGACTTTTGCAGAACATGACTTCAATAAATTATTATAATGTGTCACATGAAGACCTCTAATAATTCCATTTGTGGTTGGATTCCTAGGTTTGTTTGAAAATGTTTGAATAGGTTACTTTATGAGACTCAGAATATGACTTCAATAAATTATTATAATGTGTCACATGAAGACTCTAATAATTCCATTACTTGTGGTTGGATTCCTAGGTTTGCTTGAAAATGTTAGAATAGGTTACTTTATGAGATCTTTGGCAGAACATGATTTTCAATAAATTATTATAATGTGTCACATGAAGACTCTAATAATTCCATTTGTGGTTGATTCCTAGGTTTGCTTGAAAAATGTTAGAATAGGTTACTTTATGAGATCTTGGCAGAACATGACTTCAATAAATTATTATAATGTGTCACATGAAGACTCTAATAATTCCATTTGTGGTTGGATTCCTAGGTTTGCTTGAAAATGTTAGAATAGGTTACTTTATGAGATCTTTTGCAGAACATGGTTTCAATAAATTATTATAATGTGTCACATGAAGACTCTAATAATTCCATTTGTGGTTGGATTCCCTAGGTTTGCTTGAAAAATGTTAGAATAGGTTACTTTATGAGATCTTTGCAGAACATGACTTCAATAAATTATTATAATGTGTCACATGAAGACTCTAATAATTCCATTTGTGGTTGGATTCCTAGGTTTGCTTGAAAAAATGTTAGAATAGGTTACTTTATGAGATCTTTGGCAGAACATGGTTTCAATAAATTATTATAATGTGTCACATGAAGACTCTAATAATTCCATTTGTGGTTGGATTCCTAGGTTTGCTTGAAAATGTTAGAATAGGTTACTTTATGAGATCTTTGGCAGAACATGACTTCAATAAATTATTATAATGTGTCACATGAAGACTCTTAATAATTCCATTTGTGGTTGGATTCCTAGGTTTGTTGAAAATGTTTGAATAGGTTACTTTATGAGACCTTTGGCAGAACATGATCAATAAATTATTATAATGTGTCACATGAAGACTCTAATAATTCCATTTGTGGTTGGATTCCTAGGTTTGCTTGAAAAATGTTAGAATAGGTTACTTCTATGGAGATCTTTGGCAGAACATGGCTTCAATAAATTATTATAATGTGTCACATGAAGACTTCTAATAATTCCATTTGTGGTTGGATTCCTAGTTTGCTTGAAAATGTTAGAATAGGTTACTTTATGAGATCTTTGGCAGAACATGACTTCAATAAATTATTATAATGTGTCACATGAAGACTCTAATAATTCCATTTGTGGTTGGATTCTAGGTTTGCTTGAAAATGTTAGAATAGGTTACTTTATGAGATCTTTGGCAGAACATGACTTCAATAAATTAATATAATGTGTCATATGAAGACTCTAATAATTCCATTTGTGGTTGGATTCTAGGTTTCTGCTTGAAAATGTTAGAATAGGTTACTTTATGAGATCTTTGCAGAACATGACTTCAATAAATTATTATAATGTGTCACATGAAGACTCTAATTATTCCATTTGTGGTTGATTCCTAGGTTTGCTTGAAAATGTTTGAATAGGTTACTATGAGATCTTTGGCAGAACATGACTTATTAAATTATTATAATGTGTCACATGAAGGACTCTAATAATTCCATTTGTGGTTGATCAGGTTTGCTTGAAAAATGTTTGAATAGGTTACTTTATGAGATCTCAGAACATGACTTCAATAAATTATTATAATGTGTCACATGAAGACTCTAATAATTCCATTTGTGGTTGGATTCTGTAGGTTTGCTTGAAAAATGTTTGAATAGGTTACTTTATGAGATCTTTGGTAGAACATACCTAATAAATTATTATAATGTGTCACATGAAGACTCTAATAATTCCATTTGTGGTTGGATTCCTAGGTTTGCTTGGAAAAATGTTTGAATAGGTTACTTTATGAGATCTTTGGTAGAACATGACTTCAACAAATTATTATAATGTGTCACATGAAGACTCTAATAATTCCATTTGTGGTTGGATTCTGTGTTTGCTTGAAAAATGTTAGAATAGGTTACTTTATGATCTTAAGAACATGACTTCAATAAATTATTATAATGTGTCACATGAAGACTCTAATTATTCCATTTGTGGTTGGATTCCTAGGTTTGCTTGAAAAATGTTTGAATAGGTTACTTTAAGAGACCTTTGCAGAACATGACTTCCACAAATTATTATAATGTGTCACATGAAGACCCTAATAATTCCATTTGTGGTTGATTCCAGGTTTGGTTTGAAAAATGTTTAATAGGGTTACTTATGAGATCTTTGGCAGAACATGACTTCAATAAATTATTATAATGTGTCACATGAAGACTCTAATAATTCCATTTGTGGTTGGATTCCTAGGTTTAGTTTTGAAAATGTTTGAATAGGTTGTTTTATGAGATCTTTGCAGAACATGACTTCAATAAATTATTATAATGTGGTCACATGAAGACTCCACAATTCCATTTGTGGTTGGATTCCTAGGTTTGCTTGAAAAATGTTTGAATAGGTTACTTTATGAGATCTTTGGCAGAACATGACTTCAATAAATTATTATAATGTGTCACATGAAGACCCTAATAATTCCATTTGTGGTTGGATTCTAGGTTTGCTTGAAAAATGTTAGAATAGGTTACTTTATGAGATCTTTGGCAGAACATGACTTCAATAAATTATTATAATGTGTCACATGTAAGACTCTAATAATTCCATTTGTGGTTGGATTCTAGGTTTGCTTGAAAATGTTTGAATAGGTTACTTTATGAGATCTTTGGCAGAACATGACTTCAATAAATTATTATAATGTGTCACATGAAGATCAATAATTCCATTTGTGGTTGGATTCCTAGGTTTGCTTGAAAAATGTTAGAATAGGTTACTTTATGAGATCTTTGGCAGAACATGACTTCAATAAATTATTAATGTGTCACATGAAGACTCTAATAATTCCATTTGTGGTTGGATTCCTAGGTTTGCTTGAAAAATGTTAGAATAGGTTACTTTATGAGATCTTTGGCAGAACATGACTTCAATAAATTATTATAATGTGTCACATGAAGACTCTAATAATTCCATTTGTGGTTGATCAGGTTTGCTTGAAAAATGTTTGAATAGGTTACTTTATGAGATCTTTGCAGAACATGACTTCAATAAATTATTATAATGTGTCACATGAAGACTCTACAATTCCATTTGTGGTTGGATTCCTAGGTTTGTTTGAAAATGTTAGAATAGGTTACTTTATGAGATCTTTGGCAGAACATGACTTCAATAAATTATTATAATGTGTCACATGAAGACTCTAATAATTCCATTTGTGGTTGGATTCCTAGGTTTGCTTGAAAAATGTTTGAATAGGTTACTTTATGAGATCTTTGGCAGAACATGACTTCAATAAATTATTATAATGTGTCACATGAAGACCTCTAATAATTCCATTTGTGGTTGGATTCCTAGGTTTGCTTGAAAAATGTTAGAATAGGTTACTTTATGAGATCTTTGGCAGAACATGACTTCAATAAATTATTATAATGTCACATGAAGACTCTAATAATGCAGTATTTGTGGTTGGATTCTAGGTTTGCTTGAAAATGTTTGAATAGGTTACTTTATGAGATCTTTGGCAGAACATGACTTCAATAAATTATTATAATGTGTCACATGAAGACTCTAATAATTCCATTTGTGGTTGGATTCCAGGTTTGCTTGAAAAAATGTTAGAATAGGTTACTTCATAGAGATCTTTGGCAGAACATGACTTCAATAAATTATTATAATGTGTCACATGAAGACTCTAATAATTCCATTTGTGGTTGGATTCCTAGGTTTGCTTGAAAATGTTTGAATAGGTTACTTTATGAGATCTTTGGCAGAATACTATTTACCAATAAATTATTATAATGTGTCACATGAAGACTCTAATAATTCCATTTGTGGTTGGATTCCTAGGTTTGCTTGAAAATGTTAGAATAGGTTACTTTATGAGATCTTTGGCAGAACATGACTTCAATAAATTATTATAATGTGTCACATGAAGACTCTAATAATTCCATTTGTGGTTGGATTCCTAGGTTTGCTTGAAAAATGTTTGAATAGGTTACTTTATGAGATCTTTGGCAGAACATGACTTCAATAAATTATTATAATGTGTCACATGAAGACTCTAATAATTCCATTTGTGGTTGGATTCTAGGTTTGCTTGGAAAATGTTAGAATAGGTTACTTTATGAGATTCTTGGTAGAACATGACTTCAATAAATTATTATAATGTACATGAAGACTCTAATAATTCCATTTGTGGCTGGATTCCTAGGTTTGCTTGAAAATGTTAGAATAGGTTACTTTATGAGATCTTTGGCAGAACATGACTTCAATAAATTATTATAATGTGTCACATGAAGACTCTAATAATTCCATTTGTGGTTGGATTCCTAGGTTTGCTTGAAAATGTTAGAATAGGTTACTTTTATGAGATCTTGGCAGAACATGACTTCAATAAATTATTATAATGTGTCACATGAAGACCTCTAATAATTCCATTTGTGGTTGACTCTAGGTTTGCTTGAAAATGTTAGAATAGGTTACTTTATGAGATCTTTGGCAGAACATACTCAATAAATTATTATAATGTGTCACATGAAGACTCTAATAATTCCATTTGTGGTTGGATTCCTAGGTTTGTTTGAAAATGTTTGAATAGGTTACTTTATGAGATCTTTGGCAGAACATGACTTCAATAAATTATTATAATGTGTCACATGAAGACTCTAATAATTCCATTTGTGGTTGGATTCTAGGTTTGCTCTTGAAAATGTTTGAATAGGTTACTTTTATGAGATCTTTGGCAGAACATGACTTCAATAAATTATTATAATGTGTCAACATGAAGACTCCTCCAATAATTCCATTTGTAGGTTGGATTCCTAGGTTTGCTTGAAAATGTTAGAATAGGTTACTTTATGAGATCTTTGGCAGAACATGACTTCAATAAATTATTATAATGTGTCACATGAAGACTCTAATAATTCCATTTGTGGTTGGATTCCTAGGTTTGCTTGAAAATGTGCAAGTTAGAATAGGGTTACTTTATGAGATCTTTGGCAGAACATGACTTCAATAAATTATTATAATGTGTCACATGAAGACTCTAATAATTCCATTTGTGGTTGGATTCCTAGGTTTGCTTTGAAAAATGTTTGAATAGGTTACTTTTATGAGATCTTTGGCAGAACACAGACTTCAATAAATTATTATAATGTGTCACATGAAGACTCTAATAATTCCATTTGTGTTGATTCCTAGGTTTGCTTGAAAATGTTAGAATAGGCTACTTTATGAGATTCTGGCAGAACATGACTTCAATAAATTATTATAATGTGTCACATGAAGACTCTAATAATTCCATTTGTGGTTGGATTCCTAGGTTTGCTTGAAAATGTTTGAATAGGTTACTTTATGAGATCTTTGGCAGAACATGACTTCAATAAATTCATTATAATGTGTCACATGAAGACTCTAATAATTCCATTTGTGGTTGATTCCTAGGTTTGCTTGAAAAATGTTAGAATAGGTTACTCTTTATGAGATCTTTGGCAGAATATGACTTCAATAAATTATTATAATGTGTCACATGAAGACTCTAATAATTCCATTTGTGGTTGACCTCTAGGTTTGCTTGAAAAAATGTTTGAATAGGTTACTTTATGAGATCTTTGGCAGAACATGACTTCAATAAATTATTATAATGTGTCACATGAAGACTCTAATAATTCCATTTGTGGTTGGATTCCCTAGGTTTGCTTGAAAATGTTAGAATAGGTTACTTTATGAGATCTTTGGCAGAACATGGCTTCAATAAATTATTATAATGTGTCACATGAAGACTCTAATAATTCCATTTGTGGTTGGATTCCAGGTTTGTTTGAAAAATGTTATTAGAATAGTTTACTTTATGAGATCTTTGGCAGAACATGACTTCAATAAATTATTATAAATGTGTCACATGAAGACTCTAATAATTCCATTTGTGGTTGGATTCCTAGGTTTGCTTGAAAATGTTAGAATAGGTTACTTTATGAGATCTTGCAGAACATGACTTACAAATTATTATAATGTGTCACATGAAGACCTCAATAATTCCATTTGTGGTTGGATCTCCTAGGTTTACTTGAAAATGTTAGAATAGGTTACTTTATGAGATCTTTGCAGAACATGACTTCAATAAATTATTATAATGTGTCACATGAAGACTCTAATAATTCCACGGTAGGTTGGATCCTAGTTTTGCTTTGAAAATGTTTGAATAGGTTACTTTATGAGATCTTTGGCAGAACATGACTTCAATAAATTATTATAATGTGTCACATGAAGACTCTAATAATTCCATTTTGTGGTTGGATTCCTAGGTTTGCTTGAAAAATGTTAGAATAGGTTACTTAAGGAGATCTTTGGCAGAACATGGCTTCAATAAACAAGGTATAATGTGTCACATGAAGACCTCTAATAATTCCATTTGTGGTTGGATTCCTAGGTTTGCTTGAAAATGTTAAACAGGTTACTATGAGATCTTTGGCAGAACATGACTTCAATAAATTATTATAATGTGTCACATGAAGACTCTAATAATTCCATTTGTGGTTGGATTCTCAGTTTGCTTGAAAAATGTTAGAATAGGTTACTTTATGAGACTCACAGAACATGACTTCAATAAATTATTATAATGTGTCACATGAAGACTCTAATAATTCCATTTGTGGCTGGATTCCTAGGTTTGCTTTAAAAAATGTTAGAATAGGTTACTTTATGATCTTTGAGAACATGATCAAATTATTATAATGTGTCACATGAAGACTCTAATAATTCCATTTGTGGTTGGATTCTAGGTTTGCTTGAAAAATGTTAGAATAGGTTACTTTATGAGACTTTTGGCAGAACATGACCCCAAATAAATTATTATAATGTGTCACATGAAGACTCTAATAATTCCATTTGTGGTTGGATTCCTAGGTTTGCTTGAAAAAATGTTAGAATAGGTTACTTTAAGAGATCTTTGGCAGAACATGACTTCAATAAATTATTATAATGTGTCACATGAAGACTCTACTAATTCATTTGGGTTGATTCCTAGGTTTGCTTGAAAATGTTAGAATAGGCATTTTTATGAGATCTTTGCAGAAACATGACTTCAATAAATTATTATAATGTGCCCATGAAGACTCTAATAATCCCCATTTGTGGTTGGATTCCTAGGTTTGCTTGAAAAATGCTTGAATAGGTTACTTTATGAGATCTTTAAGAATATGACTTCAATAAATTATTATAATGTGTCACATGAAGACTCTAATAATTCCATTTGTGGTTGGATCCCTTTGTATTTGCTTGAAAATGTTTGAATAGGTTATTTTATGAGATCTTGGCAGAATATGACTTCAATAAATTATTATAATGTGTCACATGAAGACTCTAATAATTCCATTGTATTGGATTCTGTAGGTTTGCTTGAAAATGTTAGAATAGGTTACTTTATGAGTATCTTGGCAGAACATGACTTCAATAAATTATTATAATGTGTCACATGAAGACTCTAATAATTCCATTTGTGGTTGGATTCCTAGGTTTGCTTGAAAATGTTTGAATAGGTTACTTTAAGAGATCTTTGGCAGAATACACTTCAATAAATTATTATAATGCTTCATGAAGACCTCCTTCTAATAATTCCATTTGTAGTTGATTCCTAGGTTTGCTTGAAAAATGTTTGAATAGGTTACTTTATGAGATCTTTGGCAGAACATGACCTCAATAAATTATTATAATGTGTCACATGAAGACTCTAATAATTCCATTTGTGGTTGGATTCCTAGTTTGCTTGAAAATGTTTGAATAGGTTACTTATGAGATCTTTGGCAGAACATGACTTCAATAAATTATTATAATGTGTCACATGAAGACTCTAATAATTCCATTTTGTGGTTGGATTCCCTAGGTTTGCTTGAAAATGTTAGAATAGGTTACTTTTATGAGACCTTACAGAACATGACTTCAATAAATTATTATAATGTGTCACATGAAGACTTTAATAATTCCATTTGTGGCTGGATTCCTAGGTTTGGCTTGGAAAATGTTTGAATAGGTTACTTTATGAGATCTTTGGCAGAACATGACTTCAATAAATTATTATAATGTGTCACAGAAGACTCTAATAATTCCATTTTGTGGTTGGATTCCTAGGCTTGCTTGAAAAATGTTTGAATAGGTTACTTTATGAGATCTTTTGGCAGAACATGACTTCAATAAATTATTATAATGTGTCACATGAAGACTCTAATAATTCCATTTAGTTGGATTCCAGGTTTGGTTTTTGAAAAATGTTAGAATAGGTTACTTACAGATCTTTGGCAGAACACACCTCATTAAAATTATTATAATGTGTCACATGAAGACTCTAATAATTCCATTTGTGGTTGGATTCCTAGGTTTGCTTGAAAAATGTTAGAATAGGTTACTTTATGAGATCTTTGGCAGAACATGACTTCAATAAATTATTATAATGTGTCACATGAAGACTCTAATAATTCCATTTGTGGTTGGATTCCTAGGTTTGCTTGAAAAATGTTTGAATAGTTACTTTATGAGATCTTTTTGGCAGAACATGACTTCAATAAATTATTATGCTTCATGAAGACTCTAATAATTCCATTTGTGGTTGGATTCCTAGGTTTGCTTGAAAATGTTTGAACAGGTTACTTTATGGGGAGATCTTTGGCAGAACATGACTTTAATAAATTATTATAATGTGTCACATGAAGACTT
>JBBBDQ010015571.1:0-10188 GCA_037127315.1 Ascarosepion bandense | reverse complement strand
TAAAAATAATACCGACATCTCAATTTTAACAGATATATTTACCAAAATTACACAAAAATATCTTCACAAACTTAAGAGTAAATTATTCAATAATATATTCAGTTTTTCTTAGACAACCTTTTCCACCTTTTCTCTACACTCTCTCCTATCCTGTATTTCTCGCTAATTAATATGCAGGGTGCTACAGCTGAATTGTTGTCTAAATGATGCAAAAAAATAAAAATAACACTGACATCTCAATTTTAACAGATATATTTACCAAAATTACACAAAAATATCTTCACAAACTTAAGAGTAAATTTATTCAATAATATATTCAGTTTTTCTTAGACAACCTTTTCCACCTTTTTCTACACTCTCTCCTATCCTGTATTTCTCGCTAATTAATATGCAGGGTGCTATAGCTGAATTGTTGTCTAAATGATGCAAAAATAAATAAAAATAATACCGACATCTCAATTTTAACAGATATATTTACCAAAATTACACAAAAATATCTTCACAAACTTAAGAGTAAATTTATTCAATAATATATTCAGTTTTTCTTAGACAACCTTTTCCACCTTTTTCTACACTCTCTCCTATCCTGTATTTCTCGCTAATTAATATGCAGGGTGCTGCGAGCTGAATTGTTGTCTAAATGATGCAAAAATAAAAATAACACTGACATCTCAATTTTAACAGATATATTTACTAAAATTACACAAAAATATCTTCACAAACTTAAGAGTAAATTTATTCAATAATATATTCAGTTTTTTCTTAGACAACCTTTTCCACCTTTTCTACACTCTCTCCTATCCTGTATTTCTCGCTAATTAATATGCAGGGTGCTATAGCTGAATTGTTGTCTAAATGATGCAAAAATAAAAATAATACCGACATCTCAATTTTAACAGATATATTTACCAAAATTACACAAAATATCTTCACAAACTTAAGAGTAAATTTATTCAATAATATATTCAGTTTTTCTTAGACAACCTTTTCCACCTTTTTCTACACTCTCTCCTATCCTGTATTTCTCGCTAATTAATATGCAGGGTGCTATAGCTGAATTGCTGTCTAAATGATGCAAAAATAAAATAATACTGACATCTCAATTTTAACAGATATATTTACCAAAATTACACAAAAATATCTTCACAAACTTAAGAGTAAATTTATTCAATAATATATTCAGTTTTTCTTAGACAACCTTTTCCACCTTTTTCACACTCTCTCCTATCCTGTATTTCGCTAATTAATATGCAGGGTGCTATAGCTGAATTGTTGTCTAAATGATGCAAAAATAAAAAATAATACCGACATCTCAATTTTAACAGATATATTTACCAAAATTACACAAAAATATCTTCACAAACTTAAGAGTAAATTTATTCAATAATATATTCAGTTTTTCTTAGACAACCTTTTCCACCTTTTTCTACACTCTCTCCTATCCTTGTATTTCTCGCTAATTAATATGCAGGGTGCTATAGCTGAATTGTCTAAGCATGCAAAAAAATAAAAATAATACCGACATCTCAATTTTAACAGATATATTTACCAAAATTACACAAAAATATCTTCACAAACTTAAGAGTAAATTTATTCAATAATATATTCAGTTTTTCTTAGACAACCTTTTCCACCTTTTTCTACACTCTCTCCTATCCTGTATTTCTTGCTAATTAATATGCAGGGTGCTATAGCTGAATTGTTGTCTAAATGATGCAAAAATAAAAAATAACACTGACATCTCAATTTTAACAGATATATTTACCAAAATTACACAAAAAATATTTCACAAACTTAAGAGTAAATTTATTCAATAATATATTCAGTTTTTCTTAGACAACCTTTTCCACCTTTTTCTACACTCTCTCCTATCCTGTATTTCTCGCTAATTAATATGCAGGGTGCTATAGCTGAATTGTTGTCTAAATGATGCAAAAATAAAATAACACCGACATCTCAATTTTAACAGATATATTTACCAAAATTACACAAAAATATCTTCACAAACTTAAGAGTAAATTTATTCAATAACATATTCAGTTTTTCTAGACAACCTTTTCCACCTTTTTCTACACTCTCTCCTATCCTGTATTTCTCGCTAATTAATATGCAGGGTGCTATAGCTGAATTGTTGTCTAAATGATGCAAAAATAAAAAATAATACCGACATCTCAATTTTAACAGATATATTTACCAAAATTACACAAAAAATATCTTCACAAACTTAAGAGTAAATTTATTCAATAATATATTCAGTTTTTCTTAGACAACTTTTCCACCTTTTTCTACACTCTCTCCTATCCTGTATTTCTCGCTAATTAATATGCAGGGTACAGTAGCTGAATTATGTCTAAATGATGCAAAAATAAAAATAATACTGACATCTCAATTTTAACAGATATATTTACCAAAATTAACAAAAAATATCTTCACAAACTTAAGAGTAAATTTATTCAATAATATATTCAGTTTTTCTTAGACAACCTTTTCCACCTTTTCTACACTCTCTCCTATCCTGTATTTCTCGCTAATTAATATGCAGGGTGCCATAGCTGAATTGTTGTCTAAATGATGCAAAATAAAAATAATACTGACATCTCAATTTTAACAGATATATTTACCAAAATTAAAGCCACAAACTTAAGAGTAAATTTATTCAATAATATATTCAGTTTTTCTTAGACAACCTTTTCCACCTTTTTCTACACTCTCCTCCTATCCTGTATTTCTCGCTAATTAATATGCAGGGTGCTATAGCTGAATTGTTGTCTAAATGATGCAAAATAAAAATAATACCGACATCTCAATTTTAACAGATATATTTACCAAAATTACACAAAAATATCTTCACAAACTTAAGAGTAAATTTATTCAATAATATATTCAGTTTTTCTTAGACAACCTTTTTCCACCTTTTCTACACTCTCTCCTATCCTGTATTTCTCGCTAATTAATATGCAGGGTGCTATAGCTGAATTGTTGTCTAAATGATGCAAAAATAAAAATAATACTAATATCTCAATTTTAACAGATATATTTACCAAAATTACACAAAAAATATCTTCACACAAACTTAAGAGTAAATTTATTCAATAATATATTCAGTTTTTCTTAGACAACCTTTTCCACCTTTTTCACACTCTCTCCTATCCTGTATTTCTCGCTAATTAATATAGGTGCTACATGAATTTGTTGTCTAAATGATGCAAAAATAAAAATAATACCACACATCTCAATTTTAACAGATATATTACCAAAATTATACAAAAATATCTTCACAAATCCCAGAGTTAAACTTATTCAATAATATATTCAGTTTTTCTTAGACAACCTTTTCCACCTTTTTCTACACTCTCTCCTATCCTGTATTTCTCGCTAATTAATATGCAGGGTGCTATAGTTGAATTGTTGTCTAAATGATGCAAAAATAAAATAATACCGATATCTCAATTTTAACAGATATATTTACCAAAATTACACAAAATATCTTCACAAACTTAAGAGTAAATTTATTCAATAATATATTCAGTTTTTCTTAGACAACCTTTTCCACCTTTTTCACACTCTCTCCCATCCTGTATTTCTCGCTAATTAATATGCAGGGTGCTATAGCTGAATTGTTGTCTAAATGATGCAAAAATAAAATAACACCGACATCTCAATTTTAACAGATATATTTACCAAAATTACACAAAATATCTTCACAAACTTAAGAGTAAATTTATTCAATAATATATTCAGTTTTTCTTAGACAACCTTTTCCACCTTTTTCTACACTCTCTCCTATCCTGTATTTCTGCTAATTAATATGCAGGGTGCTATAGCTGAATTGTCTAAATGATGCAAAAATAAAAAAATAACACTGACATCTCAATTTTAACAGATATATTTACCAAAATTACACAAAAATATCTTCACAAACTTAAGAGTAAATTTATTCAATAATATATTCAGTTTTTCTTAGACAACCTTTTCCACCTTTTTCTACACTCTCTCCTATCCTGTATTTCTCGCTAATTAATATGCAGGGGAAAGTAGCTGAATTGTTGTCTAAATGATTTGCAAAATTACACAAATATCTTCTACAAACTTAAGAGTAAATTTATTCAATAATATATTCAGTTTTTCTTAGACAACCTTTTCACCTTTTTCTACACTCTCTCCTATCTGTATTTCGTAATTAATATGCAGGGTGCTATAGCTGAATTGTTGTCTAAATGATGCAAAAATAAAAATAACACTGACATCTCCAATTTTAACAGATATATTTACCAAAATTACACAAAAATATCTTCACAAACTTAAGAGTAAATTTATTCAATAATATATTCAGTTTTTCTTAGACAACCTTTTCCACCTTTTTCTACCTCTCTCCTATCCTGTATTTCTAGAAAGCTAATTAATATACAGAGATTGCTATAGCTGAATTATTTGTCTAAATGATGCAAAAATAAAAATACTGACATCTCAATTTTAACAGATATATTTACCAAAATTACACAAAAATATTACAAACTTAAGAGTAAATTTATTCAATAATATATTCAATTTCTTAGACAACCTTTTCCACCTTTTTCTACACTCTCTATCTGTATTTCGTAATTAATATGCAGGGTGCTATAGCTGAATTGTTGTCTAAATGATGCAAAAATAAAAATAACACTGACATCTCAATTTTAACAGATATATTTTAAAATTACACAAAAATATCTACAACAAAATGATGTTTATTCAATAATATATTCAGTTTTTCTTAGACAACCTTACCACCTTTTTCTACACTCTCTCCTATCCTGTATTTCTCGCTAATTAATATGCAGGAATTTTCTTCTGAATTATTTGTCTAAATGATGCAAAAATAAAAATAACACTGACATCTCGAATTTTAACAGATATATTTACCAAAATTACACAAAAATATCTTCACAAACTTAAGAGTAAAATTTATTCAATAGTATATTCAGTTTTTTCTTAGACAACCTTTTCCACACCTCTCTCCTATCCTGTATTTCGCTAATTAATATGCAGGGTGCTATAGCTGAATTGTTGTCTAAATGATGCAAAAATAAAAATAACACCGACATCTCAATTTTAACAGATATATTTACCAAAATTACACAAAAATATCTTCACAAACTTAAGAGTAAATTTATTCGTATATATTCAGTTTTTCTTAGACAACCTTTTTCCACCTTTTTCTACACTCTCTCCTATCCTGTATTTCTAGCTAATTGTATGGGTATATAGCTGAATTGTTGTCTAAATGATGCAAAAATAAAAATAATACCGACATCTCAATTTTAACAGATATATTTACCAGTAAAAATATCTTCACAAACTTAAGAGTAAATTTATTCAATAATATATTCAGTTTTTCTTAGACAACCTTTTCCACCTTTTTCTACCTCTCTCCTATCCTGTATTTCTCGCTAACTGTGGAAGAATTAACCTTTTAGGGTGCTATAACTAATTGTTGTCTAAATGATGCAAAAATAAAAATAACACTGACATCTCAATTTTAACAGGTATATTTTACAAAATTACACAAAAATATCTTCACAAACTTAAAATCCAATTATTAATAATATATTCAGTTTTTTCTTAGACAACCTTTTCCACTACACACTCTCTCCTATCCTGTATTTCTAGCTAATTATGTAGGTACTATAGCTAATTGTTGTCTAAATGATGCAAAAATAAAATAACACAGGCATATTATAATTTTAACAGATATATTTACCAAAATTTTAAAAATACTCTTATAAACTTAAGTGTTATTCAATAATATATTGATTTTTCTTAGACAACCTTTCTCCCTTTCTACCTCTCTCTCATCTATATTTCTGTAATTATTATGCAGGTACTATAGCCAATTATTTATTCTAAATGATGCAAAAATAAAATAATACTGACATCTCAATTTTAACAGATATATTTACAAAATTACACAAAAATGTCTTCACAAACTTAAAGTAAATTTATTCAATAATATATTCAGTTTTTCTTAGGTAACCTTTACCTTTTTCTACCTCTCTCTCTCTATATATTTCTAGCTAACATTAATAACACGATTACACTATAACAATTATTTATATAAATGAAATTTTAAAAATAAAAATAACACCGACATCTCAATTTTAACAGATATATTTACAGAAATTACACAAAAATGTCTTCACACTTAAAGTCCATTTATTCAATAATATATTAAGTTTTTGAACAACCTTTCCCTTTTTCTACACTCTCTCCTATCCTGTATTTCTCGCTAATTAATATGCAGGGTGCTATGGCTGAATTGTTGTCTAAATGATGCAAAAATAAAAATAACACCGACATCTCAATTTTAACAGATATATTTACCAAAATTACACAAAAATATCTTCACAAACTTAAGAGTAAATTTATTCAATAATATATTCAGTTTTTTCTTAGACAACCTTTTCCCACCTTTTTCTACACTCTCTCCTATCATATTTCTCGCTAATTAATATGCAAGAGATTATGTGTGAATTGTTGTCTAAATGATGCAAAAATAAAAATAATACTGACATCTCAATTTTAACAGATATATTTACCAAAATTACACAAAAATGTCTTCACAAACTTAAGAGTAAATTTATTCAATAATATATTGATTTTCTTAGACAACCTTTCTTACCTCTCTATCCTGTATTTCTCGCTAATTAATATGCAGGGTGCTATAGCTGAATTGTTGTCTAAATGATGCAAAAATAAAAATAACACCGACATCTCAATTTTAACAGATATATTTACAAAATTACACAAAAATGTCTTCACAAACTTAAGAGTAAATTTATTCAATAATATATTCAGTTTTTCTTAGACAACCTTTTCCACCTTTTTCTACACTCTCTCCTATCCTGTATTTCTCGCTAATTAATATGCAGGGTGCTATAGCTGAATTTTGTTGTCTAAATGATGCAAAAATAAAAATAACACCGACATCTCAATTTTAACAGATATATTTACAAAATTACACAAAAATATCTTCACAAACTTAAGAGTAAATTTATTCAATAATATATTCAGTTTTTCTTGAACAACCTTTTCCACCTTTTTCTACACTCTCTTCTATCCTGTATTTCTAAGCTAGTGTATACGGGGTGCTATAGCTGAATTGTTGTCTAAATGATGCAAAAATAAAAATAACACAAACATATAAATTTTAACAGATATATTTACCAAAATTACACAAAAATGTCTTCACAAACTTAGAGTAAATTTATTCAATAATATATTCAGTTTTTTCTTAGACAACCTTTTCCCTTTTCTACACTCTCTCCTATCCTGTATTTCATCTAATTAATATGCAGGGTGCTATAGCTGAATGTTGTCTAAATGATGCAAAAATAAAAATAACACCGACATCTCAATTTTAACAGATATATTTACCAAAATTACACAAAAATGTCTTCACAAACTTAAGAGTAAATTTATTCAATAATATATTCAGTTTTTCTTAGACAACCTTTTCCCTTTTTCTACCTCTCTCCTATCCTGTATTTCTCGCTAATTAATATGCAGGGTGCTATAGCTGAATTGTTGTCTAAATGATGCAAAAATAAAAATAACACCGACATCTCAATTTTAACAGATATATTTACCAAAATTACACAAAAATATCTTCACAAACTTAAGAGTAAATTTATTCAATAATATATTCAGTTTTCTTAGACAACCTTACCTTTTCTACACTCTCTATCCTGTATTTCTCGCTAATTAATATGCAGGTGCTATAGCTAAATTGTGTCTAAATGATGCAAAAATAAAAATAACACCGACATCTCAATTTTAACAGATATATTTACCAAAATTACACAAAAATATCTTCACAAACTTAAAGTAATTGTTAAATAATATATTCAGTTTTCTTGACCAACCTTTTCCACCTTTTCTACCTCTCTCCTATCCTGTATTTCATAATTAATATGCAGGGTGCTATAGCTGAATTGTTGTCTAAATGATGGTAAAACAAAAATAACGTTTGTCTCATTTGAACACTTTTAAAATACACAAAATATCTTCACAAACTTAAGAGTAAATTTATTCAATAATATATTCAGTTTTTCTTAGACAACCTTTTCCACCTTTTTCTACCTCTCCTATCCTGTATTTCTCGCTAATTAATATGCAGGGTGCTATGGCTGAATTGTTGTCTAAATGATGCAAAAATAAAAATAACACTGACATCTCAATTTTAACAGATATATTTACAAAATTACACAAAAATATCTTCACAAACTTAAGAGTAAATTTATTCAATAATATATTCAATTTTTTTCTTAGACAACCTTTTCCACCTTTTTCTACACTCTCTCCTATCCTGTATTTCTCGCTAATTAATATGCAGGGGTCATATAGCTGAATTGTTGTCTAAATGATGCAAAAATAAAAATAACACCGACATCTCAATTTTAACAGATATATTTACCAAAATTACACAAAAATATCTTCACAAACTTAAGAGTAAATTTATTCAATAATATATTCAGTTTTTCTTAGACAACCTTTTCCACCTTTTTCTACCTCTCTCCTATCCTGTATTTCTCGCTAATTAATATGCAGGGTGCTATAGCTGAATTGTTGTCTAAATGATGCAAAAATAAAAATAACACTGACATCTCAATTTAACAGATATATTTACCAAAATTACACAAAAATATCTTCACAAACTTAAGAGTAAATTTATTCAATAATATATTCAGTTTTTCTTAGACAACCTTTTCCACCTTTTTCTACACTCTCTCCTATCCTGTATTTCTCGCTAATTAATATGCAGGGTGCTATAGCTGAATTGTTGTCTAAATGATGCAAAAATAAAAACAACACCGACATCTCAATTTTAACAGATATATTTACCAAAATTACACAAAAATATCTTCACAAACTTAAGAGTAAATTTATTCAATAATATATTCAGTTTCTTAGACAACCTTTTCCACCTTTTTCTACACTCTCTCCTATCCTGTATTTCTCGCTAATTAATATGCAGGGTGCTATAGCTGAATTGTTGTCTAAATGATGCAAAAATAAAAATAATACTGACATCTCAATTTTAACAGATATATTTACCAAAATTACACAAAAATGTCTTCACAAACTTAAGAGTAAATTTATTCAATAATATATTCAGTTTTTCTTAGACAACCTTTTCCACCTTTTCTACACTCTCTCCTATCCTGTATTTCTCGCTAATTAATATGCAGGGTGCTATAGCTAATTTGTTGTCTAAATGATGCAAAAATAAAAAAATAACACCGACATCTCAATTTTAACAGATATATTTACCAAAATTACACAAAAATGTCTTCACAAACTTAAAGGTAAATTTATTCAATAATATATTCAGTTTTTCTTAGACAACCTTTTCCACCTTTTTTCTACACTCTCTCCTATCCTGTATTTCTAAGCTAATTAATATGCAGGGGTGCATAGCTGAATTGTTGTCTAAATGATGCAAAAATAAAAATAACTTTTGACATCTCAATTTTAACAGATATATTTACCAAAATTACACAAATGTCTTCACAAACTTAAGAGTAAATTTATTCAATAATATATTCAGTTTTTCTTAGACAACCTTTTCCACCTTTTTCTACACTCTCTCCTATCCTGTATTTCTCGCTAATTAATATGCAGGGTGCTATAGCTGAATTGTTGTCTAAATGATGCAAAAATAAAAATAACACCGACATCTCAATTTTAACAGATATATTTACCAAAATTACACAAAAATATCTTCACAAACTTAAGAGATAAATTTATTCAATAATATATTCAGTTTTTCTTAGACAACCTTTTCCACCTTTTTCTACACTCTCTCCTATCCTGTATTTCTCGCTAATTAATATGCAGGGTGCTATAGCTGAATTGTTGTCTAAATGATGCAAAAATAAAAAAATAACACCGACATCTCAATTTTAACAGATATATTTACCAAAATTTTAAAAATATATTCACAAACTTAAGAGTAAATTTATTCAATAATATATTCAGTTTTTTTCTTAGACAACCTTTTCCACCTTTTTCTACACTCTCTCCTATCCTGTATTTCTCGCTAATTAATATGCAGGGTGCTATAGCTGAATTGTTGTCTAAATGATGCAAAAATAAAAATAACACCGACATCTCAATTTTAACAGATATATTTACCAAATTACACAAAAA
>JBBBDQ010015561.1:0-15219 GCA_037127315.1 Ascarosepion bandense | reverse complement strand
TTAGCCTTGATAAGCAGATGAATAATAATTAGCCTTGATAAGCAGATGCATAATAATTAGCCTTGATAAGCAGATGCATAATAATTAGCCTTGATAAGCAGATGAATAATAATTATCCTTGATAAGCAGATGCATAATAATGAGCCTTGATAAGCAGATGAATAATAATTAGCCTTGATAAGCAGATGCATAATAATTATCCTTGATAAGCAGATGAATAATAATTATCCTTGATAAGCAGATGCATAATAATTAGCCTTGATAAGCAGATGAATAATAATTAGCCTTGATAAGCAGATGAATAATAATTAGCCTTGATAAGCAGATGCATAATAATTAGCCTTGATAAGCAGATGAATAATAATTAGCCTTGATAAGCAGATGCATAATAATTAGCCTTGATAAGCAGATGCATAATAATTAGCCTTGATAAGCAGATGCATAATAATTAGCCTTGATAAGCAGATGCATAATAATTAGCCTTGATAAGCAGATGAATAATAATTATCCTTGATAAGCAGATGGACAATAATTTAGCCTTGATAAGCAGATGAATAATAATTAGCCTTGATAAGCAGATGCATAATAATTAGCCTTGATAAGCAGATGCATAATAATTAGCCTTGATAAGCAGATGCATAATAATTAGCCTTGATAAGCAGATGAATAATAATTATCCTGATAAGCAGATGCATAATAATTAGCCTTGATAAGCAGATGAATAATAATTAGCCTTGATAAGCAGATGCATAATAATTAGCCTTGATAAGCAGATGCATAATAATTAGCCTTGATAAGCAGATGCATAATACCAGTCTTTGATAAGCAGATGCATAATTATCCTTGATACAGATGCATAATAATTAGCTTTGATAAGCAGATGAATAATAATTATCCTTGATAAGCAGATGCATAATAATTAGCCTTGATAAGCAGATGAATAATAATTAGCCTTGATAAGCAGATGCATAATAATTAGCCTTGATAAGCATAATAATTAGCCTTGATAAGCAGATGCATAATAATTAGCCTTGATACAGATGAATAATAATTATCCTTGATAAGCAGATGCATAATAATTAGCCTTGATAAGCAGATGAATAATAATTAGCTTGATAAGCAGATGCATAATAATTAGCCTTGATAAGCAGATGCATAATAATTAGCCTTGATAAGCAGATGAATAATAATTAGCCTTGATAAGCAGATGAATAATAATTAGCCTTGATAAGCAGATGCATAATAATTAGCCTTGATAAGCAGATGAATAATAATTATCCTTGATAAGCAGATGCATAATAATTAGCCTTGATAAGCAGATGAATAATAATTATCCTTGATAAGCAGATGCATAATAATTAGCCTTGATAAGCAGATGAATAATAATTAGCCTGATAAGCAGATGCATAATAATTAGCCTTGATAAGCAGATGAATAATAATTATCCTTGATAAGCAGATGCATAATAATTAGCCTTGATAAGCCAGATGAATAATAATTATCCTTGATAAGCAGATGCATAATAATTAGCCTTGATAAGCAGATGAATAATAATTATCCTTGATAAGCAGATGCATAATACCTGCCTTGATAGATGAATAATAATTAGCCTTGATAAGCAGATGCATAATAATTAGCCTTGATAAGCAGATGCATAATAATTAGCCTTGATAAGCAGATGCACATGAATTAGTCTTTGATAAGCAGATGAATAATAATTATCCTTGATAAGCAGATGCATAATAATTAGCCTTGATAAGCAGATGAATAATAATTAGCCTTGATAAGCAGATGCATAATAATTAGCCTGATACAGATGCATAATAATTAGCCTTGATAAGCAGATGCATAATAATTAGCCTTGATAAGCAGATGAATAATAATTAGCCTTGATAAGCAGATGCATAATAATTAGCCTTGATAAGCAGATGCATAATAATTAGCCTTTGATAAGCAGATGCATAATAATTAGCCTTGATAAGCAGATGCATAATAATTAGCCTTGATAAGCAGATGCATAATAATTAGCTCGATAAGCAGATGCATAATAATTAGCCTTGATAAGCAGATGCATAATAATTAGCCTTGATAAGCAGATGCATAATAATTAGCCTTTGATAAGCAGATGCATAATAATTAGCCTTGATAAGCAGATGCATAATAATTAGCCTTGATAAGCAGATGCATAATAATTAGCCTTGATAAGCAGATGCATAATAATTAGCCTTGATAAGCAGATGCATAATAATTAGCCTTGATAAGCAGATGCATAATAATTAGCCTTGATAAGCAGATGCATAATAATTAGCCTTGATAAGCAGATGCATAATAATTAGCCTTGATAAACAGATGAATAATAATTATCCTTGATAAGCAGATGCATAATAATGAGCCTTGATAAGCAGACAATGGCTAATTAGCTCTGTGAGCAAGGATGCATAATAATTATCCTTGATAAGCAGATGAATAATAATTATCCTTGATAAGCAGATGCATAATAATTAGCCTTGATAAGCAGATGCATAATAATTAGCCTTGATAAGCAGATGAATAATAATTAGCCTTGATAAGCAGATGCATAATAATTAGCCTTGATAAGCAGATGCATAATACCTGCCTGATAAGCAGATGAATAATAATTATCCTTGATAAGCAGATGCATAATAATTAGCCTTGATAAGCAGATGAATAATAATTAGCTCCTTGATACAGATGCACAATAATTAGCCTTGATAAGCAGATGCATAATAATTAGCCTTGATAAGCAGATGAATAATAATTATCCTTGATAAGCAGATGCATAATAATTAGCCTTGATAAGCAGATGCATAATAATTAGCCTTGATAAGCAGATGCATAATAATTAGCCTTGATAAGCAGATGGCTAATAATTAGCCTTTGATAAGCAGATGAATAATAATTATCCTTGATAAGCAGATGCATAATAATTCTAGCCTTGATAAGCAGATGAATAATAATTAGCTCTGATAAGCAGATGCATAATAATTAGCCTTGATAAGCAGATGCATAATAATTAGCCTTGATAAGCAGATGAATAATAATTATCCTTGATAAGCAGATGCATAATAATTATCCTTGATAAGCAGATGCATAATAATTAGCCTTGATAAGCAGATGCATAATAATTATCCTTGATAAGCAGATGAATAATAATTAGCCTTGATAAGCAGATGCATAATAATTAGCCTTGATAAGCAGATGCATAATAATTATCCTTGATAAGCAGATGCATAATAATTAGCCTTGATAAGCAGATGCATAATAATTATCCTTGATAAGCAGATGAATAATAATTAGCCTTGATAAGCAGATGAATAATAATTATCCTTGATAAGCAGATGAATAATAATTAGCCTTGATAAGCAGATGCATAATAATTAGCCTTGATAAGCAGATGCATAATAATTATCCTTGATACAAGCAGATACATAATTATCCTTGATAAGCAGATGCATAATAATTAGCCTTGATAAGCAGATGCATAATAATTAGCCTTGATACAGATGAATAATAATTAGCCTTGATAAGCAGATGCATAATAATTATCCTTGATAAGCAGATGAATAATAATTAGCCTTGATAAGCAGATGCATAATAATTACCCTTGATAAACAGATGAATAATAATTATCCTTATAAGCAGATGCATAATAATTACCCTTGATAAACAGATGAATAATAATTATCCTTGATAAGCAGATGAATAATAATTAGCCTTGATAAGCAGATGCATAATAATTAGCCTTGATAAGCAGATGCATAATAATTACCTTTGATAAACAGATGAATAATAATTATCCTTGATAAGCAGATGCATAATAATTACCCTTGATAAACAGATGAATAATAATTACCCTTGATAAACAGATGAATAATAATTAGCCTTGATAAGCAGATGCATAATAATTAGCCTTGATAAGCAGATGCATAATAATTACCCTTGATAAACAGATGAATAATAATTATCCTTGATACAGATGCATAATAATTAGCCTTGATAAGCAGATGCATAATAATTATCCTTGATACAGATGCATAATAATTATCCTTGATAAGCAGATGCATAATAATTATCCTTGATAAGCAGATGAATAATAATTACCCTTGATAAGCAGATGAATAATAATTACCCTTGATAAGCAGATGCATAATAATTATCCTTGATAAACAGATGCATAATAATTAGCCTTGATAAGCAGATGCATAATAATTATCCTTGATAAACAGATGCATAATAATTAGCCTTGATAAGCAGATGCATAATAATTACCCTTTGATAAGCAGATGAATAATAATTAGCCTTGATAAGCAGATGCATAATAATTATCCTTGATAAACAGATGCATAATAATTAGCCTTGATAAGCAGATGCATAATAATTATCCTTGATAAGCAGATGAATAATAATGAGCCTTGATAAACAGATGCATAATAATTAGCCTTGATAAGCAGATGCATAACAATTAGCCTTGATAAGCAGATGCATAATAATTATCCTTGATAAGCAGATGCATAATAATTAGCCTTGATAAGCAGATGCATAATAATTATCCTTGATAAACAGATGCATAATAATTAGCCTTGATAAGCAGATGCATAATAATTAGCCTTGATAAGCAGATGCATAATAATTAGCCTTGATAAGCAGATGCATAATAATTATCCTTGATAAGCAGATGCATAATAATTATCCTTGATAAGCAGATGCATAATAATTATCCTTGATAAGCAGATGCATAATAATTACCCTTGATAAGCAGATGCATAATAATTACCCTTGATAAACAGATGAATAATAATTAGCCTTGATAAGCAGATGCATAATAATTATCCTTGATAAGCAGATGCATAATAATTATCCTTGATAAGCAGATGCATAATAATTATCCTTGATAAACAGATGCATAATAATTAGCCTTGATAAGCAGATGCATAATAATTATCCTTGATAAGCAGATGCATAATAATTATCCTTGATAAGCAGATGCATAATAATTAGCCTTGATAAGCAGATGCATAATAATTATCCTTGATAAACAGATGCATAATAATTATCCTTGATAAGCAGATGCATAATAATTAGCCTTGATAAGCAGATGCATAATAATTATCCTTGATAAACAGATGCATAATAATTATCCTTGATAAACAGATGCATAATAATTAGCCTTGATAAGCAGATGCATAATAATTATCCTTGATAAACAGATGCATAATAATTAGCTCTGATAAGCAGATGCATAATAATTATCCTTGATAAACAGATGCATAATAATTATCCCTGATAAGCAGATGCATAATAATTAGCCTTGATAAGCAGATGCATAATAATTATCCTTGATAAACAGATGCATAATAATTATCCTTGATAAACAGATGCATAATAATTAGCCTGATAAGCAGATGCATAATAATTATCCTTGATAAACAGATGCATAATAATTATCCTTGATAAGCAGATGCATAATAATTAGCTCTTGATAAGCAGATGCATAATAATTATCCTTGATAAACAGATGCATAATAATTATCCTTGATAAGCAGATGCATAATAATTATCCTTGATAAACAGATGCATAATAATTATCCTTGATAAGCAGATGCATAATAATTATCCTTGATACAGATGCATAATAATTAGCCTTGATAAGCAGATGCATAATAATTATCCTTGATAAACAGATGCATAATAATTAGCCTTGATAAGCAGATGCATAATAATTATCCTTGATAAGCAGATGAATAATAATTAGCCTTGATAAGCAGATGCATAATAATTATCCTTGATAAGCAGATGCATAATAATTATCCTTGATAAGCAGATGCATAATAATTATCCTTGATAAGCAGATGCATAATAATTATCCTTGATAAGCAGATGCATAATAATTATCCTTGATAAGCAGATGCATAATAATTAGCCTTGATAAGCAGATGCATAATAATTATCCTTGATAAGCAGATGCATAATAATTATCCTTGATAAGCAGATGCATAATAATTATCCTTTAAGGCAGATGCATAATAATTATCCTTGATAAGCAGATGCATAATAATTATCCTTGATAAGCAGATGCATAATAATTAGCCTTGATAAGCAGATGCATAATAATTATCCTTGATAAGCAGATGCATAATAATTATCCTTGATAAGCAGATGCATAATAATTATCCTTGATAAGCAGATGCATAATAATTATCCTTGATAAGCAGATGCATAATAATTATCCTTGATAAGCAGATGCATAATAATTAGCCTTTGATAAGCAGATGCATAATAATTATCCTTGATAAGCAGATGCATAATAATTATCCTTGATAAGCAGATGCATAATAATTATCCTTGATAAACAGATGCATAATAATAAGCCTTGATAAGCAGATGAATAATAATTATCCTTGATAAGCAGATGATAATAATTATCCTTGATAAGCAGATGCATAATAATTAGCCTTGATAAGCAGATGCATAATAATTATCCTTGATAAGCAGATGCATAATAATTAGCCTTGATAAGCAGATGCATAATAATTATCCTTGACATGGATGCATAATAATTATCCTTGATAAGCAGATGCATAATAATTATCCTTGATAAGCAGATGCATAATAATTAGCCTTGATAAGCAGATGCATAATAATTATCCCTTGATAAGCAGATGCATAATAATTAGCCTTGATAAGCAGATGCATAATAATTAGCCTTGATAAGCAGATGCATAATAATTATCCTTGATAAGCAGATGCATAATAATTAGCCTTGATAAGCAGATGCATAATAATTAGCCTTGATAAGCAGATGCATAATAATTAGCCTTGATAAGCAGATGCATAATAATTAGCCTTGATAAGCAGATGCACAATAATTATCCTTGATAAGCAGATGCATAATAATTAGCCTTTGATAAGCAGATGCATAATAATTATCCTTGATACAGATGCATAATAATTATCCTTGATAAGCAGATGCATAATAATTATCCTTGATAAGCAGATGCATAATAATTATCCTTGATAAGCAGATGCATAATAATTAGCCTTGATAAGCAGATGCATAATAATTATCCTTGATAAGCAGATGCATAATAATTATCCTTGATAAGCAGATGCATAATAATTATCCTTGATAAACAGATGCATAATAATTAGCTCTGATAAGCAGATGAATAATAATTATCCTTGATAAACAGATGCATAATAATTATCCTTGATAAGCAGATGCATAATAATTATCCTTGATAAGCAGATGCATAATAATTATCCTTGATAAGCAGATGCATAATAATTATCCTTGATAAGCAGATGCATAATAATTATCCTTGATAAGCAGATGCATAATAATTAGCCTTGATAAGCAGATGCATAATAATTATCCTTGATAAGCAGATGCATAATTATCCTTGATAAGCAGATGCATAATAATTATCCTGATAAACAGATGCATAATAATTAGCCTTGATAAGCAGATGAATAATAATTATCCTTGATAAGCAGATGAATAATAATTAGCCTTGATAAGCAGATGCATAATAATTATCCTTGATAAACAGATGCATAATAATTATCCTTGATAAGCAGATGCATAATAATTATCCTTGATAAACAGATGAATAATAATTAGCCTTGATAAGCAGATGAATAATAATTAGCCTTGATAAGCAGATGCATAATAATTAGTCTTGATAAGCAGATGCATAATAATTATCATCCTTGATAAACAGATGAATAATAATTAGCCTTGATAAGCAGATGCATAATAATTATCCTTGATAACAGATGAATAATAATTAGCCTTGATAAGCAGATGAATAATAATTAGCCTTGATAAGCAGATGCATAATAATTATCCTTGATAAACAGATGCATAATAATTAGCCTTGATAAGCAGATGCATAATAATTATCCTTGATAAACAGATGCATAATAATTAGCCTTGATAAGCAGATGCATAATAATTACCCTTGATAAGCAGATGCATAATAATTAGCCTTGATAAGCAGATGCATAATAATTATCCTTGATAAGCAGATGCATAATAATTATCCTGATAAGCAGATGCATAATAATTATCCTTGATAAACAGATGCATAATAATTAGCCTTGATAAGCAGATGAATAATAATTAGCCTTGATAAGCAGATGCATAATAATTAGCCTTGATAAGCAGATGCATAATAATTATCCTTGATAAGCAGATGCATAATAATTAGCCTTGATAAGCAGATGAATAATAATTAGCCTTGATAAGCAGATGCATAATAATTATCCTTGATACAGATGCATAATAATTATCCTTGATAAACAGATGCATACAATAATTAGCCTTGATAAGCAGATGAATAATAATTAGCCTTGATACAAGGGCAGATGCATAATAATTAGCCTTTGATAAGCAGATGAATAATAATTAGCCTTGATAAGCAGATGCATAATAATTAGCCTTGATAAGCAGATGAATAATAATTAGCCTTGATAAGCAGATGCATAATAATTAGCCTTGATAAGCAGATGCATAATAATTATCCTTGATAAACAGATGAATAATAATTATCCTGATAAGCAGATGCATAATAATTAGCCTTGATAAGCAGATGCATAATAATTATCCTTGATAAACAGATGCATAATAATTAGCCTTGATAAACAGATGCATAATAATTAGCCTTGATAAGCAGATGCATAATAATTATCCTTGATAAACAGATGCATAATAATTAGCCTTGATAAGCAGATGCATAATAATTACCTCCTTGATAAGCAGATGAATAATAATTAGCCTTGATAAGCAGATGCATAATAATTAGCCTTGATAAACAGATGCATAATAATTAGCCTTGATAAGCAGATGCATAATAATTATCCTTGATAAGCAGATGCATAATAATTAGCCTTGATAAGCAGATGCATAATAATTAGCCTTTGGATAAGCAGATGCATAATTATCCTGATAAGCAGATGCATAATAATTATCCTTGATAAGCAGATGCATAATAATTATCCTTGATAAGCAGATGCATAATAATTAGCCTTGATAAGCAGATGAATAATAATTATCCTTGATAAGCAGATGCATAATAATTATCCTTGATAAGCAGATGCATAATAATTAGCCTTGATAAGCAGATGCATAATAATTATCCTTGATAAGCAGATGCATAATAATTATCCTTGATAAACAGATGAATAATAATTAGCCTTGATAAGCAGATGCATAATAATTACCCTTGATAAACAGATGAATAATAATTATCCTTGATAAGCAGATGCATAATAATTAGCCTTGATAAGCAGATGCATAATAATTAGCCTTGATAAGCAGATGCATAATAATTATCCTTGATAAACAGATGAATAATAATTAGCCTTTGATACAGATGCATAATAATTACCCTTGATAAACAGATGAATAATAATTATCCTTGATAAGCAGATGCATAATAATTAGCCTTGATAAGCAGATGCATAATAATTATCCTTGATAAGCAGATGCATAATAATTATCCTTGATAAACAGATGAATAATAATTAGCCTTGATAAGCAGATGCATAATAATTACCTCTTGATAAACAGATGAATAATAATTATCCTTGATAAGCAGATGCATAATAATTAGCCTTGATAAGCAGATGCATAATAATTATCCTTGATAAGCAGATGCATAATAATTATCCTTGATAAGCAGATGCATAATAATTAGCCTTGATAAGCAGATGCATAATAATTAGCCTTGATAAGCAGATGCATAATAATTAGCCTTGATAAGCAGATGCATAATAATTATCCTGATAAGCAGATGCATAATAATTAGCCTTGATAAGCAGATGAATAATAATTATCCTTGATAAGCAGATGCATAATAATTATCCTTGATAAGCAGATGCATAATAATTATCCTTGATAAGCAGATGCATAATAATTATCCTTGATAAGCAGATGCATAATAATTACCCTTGATAAACAGATGAATAATAATTATCCTTGATAAGCAGATGCATAATAATTAGCCTTGATAAGCAGATGCATAATAATTATCCTTGATAAGCAGATGCATAATAATTATCCTTGATAAGCAGATGCATAATAATTAGCCTTTGATAAGCAGATGCATAATAATTATCCTTGATAAGCAGATGCATAATAATTATCCTTGATAAGCAGATGCATAATAATTATCCTGATAAGCAGATGCATAATAATTAGCCTTGATAAGCAGATGCATAATAATTACCCTTGATAAACAGATGAATAATAATTATCCTTGATAAGCAGATGACAATAATTAGCCTTGATAAGCAGATGCATAATAATTATCCTTGATAAGCAGATGCATAATAATTACCCTTGATAAGCAGATGCATAATAATTATCCTTGATAAGCAGATGCATAATAATTAGCCTTGATAAGCAGATGCATAATAATTAGCCTTGATAAGCAGATGCATAATAATTAGCCTTGATAAGCAGATGCATAATAATTTTCCTTGATAAGCAGATGCATAATAATTATCCTTGATAAGCAGATGCATAATAATTAGCCTTGATAAGCAGATGCATAACAATTAGCCTTGATAAGCAGATGCATAATAATTAGCCTTGATAAGCAGATGCATAATAATTATCCTTGATAAGCAGATGCATAATAATTACCTTGATAAGCAGATGCATAATAATTAGCCTTGATAAGCAGATGCATAATAATTATCCTTGATAAGCAGATGGCTAATAATTATCCTTGATAAGTAGATGCATAATAATTATCCTTGATAAGCAGATGCATAATAATTAGCCCTTGATAAGCAGATGCATAATAATTAGCCTTTGATAAGCAGATGCATAATAATTAGCCTTGATAAGCAGATGCATAATAATTATCCTTGATAAGCAGATGCATAATAATTATCCTTGATAAGCAGATGCATAATAATTAGCCTTGATAAGCAGATGAATAATAATTATCCTTGATAAGCAGATGCATAATAATTATCCTTGATAAACAGATGCATAATAATTAGCCTTGATAAGCAGATGCATAATAATTACCCTTCTTTGATAAGCAGATGAATAATAATTAGCCTTGATAAGCAGATGCATAATAATTAGCCTTGATAAACAGATGCATAATAATTAGCCTTGATAAGCAGATGCATAATAATTATCCTTGATAAGCAGATGCATAATAATTAGCCTTGATAAGCAGATGCATAATAATTATCCTTGATACAGATGCATAATAATTATCCTTGATACAGATGCATAATAATTAGCCTTTGATAAGCAGATGCATAATAATTATCCTTGATAAACAGATGCATAATAATTAGCCTTGATAAGCAGATGCATAATAATTAGCCTTGATAAGCAGATGCATAATAATTAGCCTTTGATAAGCAGATGCATAATAATTATCCTTGATAAGCAGATGCATAATAATTATCCTTGATAAGCAGATGCATAATAATTATCCTTGATAAGCAGATGCATAATAATTAGCCTTGATAAGCAGATGAATAATAATTATCCTTGATAAGCAGATGCATAATAATTATCCTTGATAAGCAGATGCATAATAATTATCCTTGATAAGCAGATGCATAATAATTAGCCTTTGATAAGCAGATGCATAATAATTACCCTTGATAAACAGATGAATAATAATTATCCTTGATAAGCAGATGCATAATAATTAGCTCCTTTGATAAGCAGATGCATAATAATTACCCTTGATAAACAGATGAATAATAATTATCCTTGATAAGCAGATGCATAATAATTAGCCTTGATAAGCAGATGCATAATAATTATCCTTGATACAGATGCATAATAATTATCCTTGATAAGCAGATGACAATAATTAGCCTTGATAAGCAGATGCATAATAATTACCCTTGATAAACAGATGAATAATAATATCCTTGATACAGATGCATAATAATTAGCCTTGATAAGCAGATGCATAATAATTATCCTTGATAAGCAGATGCATAATAATTAGCCTTGACAAGCAGATGCATAATAATTAGCCTTGATAAGCAGATGCATAATAATTAGCCTTGATAAGCAGATGCATAATAATTATCCTTGATAAGCAGATGCATAATAATTAGCCTTGATAAGCAGATGCATAATAATTAGCCTTGATAAGCAGATGCATAATAATTATCCTTGATAAGCAGATGCATAATAATTATCCTTGATAAGCAGATGCATAATAATTAGCCTTGATAAGCAGATGCATAATAATTATCCTTGATAAGCAGATGCATAATAATTATCCTTGATAAGCAGATGCATAATAATTAGCCTTGATAAGCAGATGCATAATAATTACCCTTGATAAACAGATGAATAATATCCTGATAAGCAGATGCATAATAATTAGCCTTGATAAGCAGATGCATAATAATTATCCTGATACAGATGGCTAATTAGCCTTGATAAGCAGATGCATAATAATTATCCTTGATAAGCAGATGCATAATAATTAGCCTTGATAAGCAGATGATAATAATTACCCTTGATAAACAGATGAATAATAATTATCCTTGATAAGCAGATGCATAACAATTACCCTTGATAAGCAGATGCATAATAATTAGCCTTGATAAGCAGATGCATAATAATTACCCTTGATAAGCAGATGTGCTAATAATTATCCTTGATAAGCAGATGCATAATAATTAGCCTTGATAAGCAGATGCATAATAATTATCCTTGATAAGCAGATGCATAATAATTAGCCTTGATAAGCAGATGCATAATAATTACCCTTGATAAACAGATGAATAATACTATCCTTGATAAGCAGATGCATAATAATTACCCTTGATAAGCAGATGCATAATAATTATCCTTGATAAGCAGATGCATAATAATTACCCTTGATAAGCAGATGCATAATAATTACCCTTGATAAACAGATGAATAATAATTAGCCTTGATAGATGCATAATAATTACCCTTGATAAGCAGATGCATAATAATTAGCCTTGATAAGCAGATGCATAATAATTATCCTTGATAAGCAGATGCATAATAATTAGCCTTGATAAGCAGATGCATAATAATTACCCTTGATAAACAGATGAATAATAATTATCCTTGATAAGCAGATGCATAATAATTAGCCTTGATAAGCAGATGCATAATAATTATCCTTGATAAACAGATGCATAATAATTAGCCTTGATAAGCAGATGCATAATAATTAGCCTTGATAAGCAGATGCATAATAATTATCCTTGATAAACAGATGCATAATAATTAGCCTTGATAAGCAGATGCATAATAATTAGCCTTGATAAGCAGATGCATAATAATTAGCCTTGATAAGCAGATGCATAATAATTATCCTTGATAAGCAGATGCATAATAATTAGCCTTGATAAGCAGATGAATAATAATTATCCTTGATAAGCAGATGCATAATAATTATCCTTGATAAGCAGATGCATAATAATTAGCCTTGATAAGCAGATGCATAATAATTAGCCTTGATAAGCAGATGCATAATAATTACCCTTGATAAACAGATGCATAATAATTATCCTTGATAAGCAGATGCATAATAATTACCTCTGATAAACAGATGCATAATAATTAGCCTTGATAAGCAGATGCATAATAATCAGCCTTGATAAGCAGATGCATAATAATTATCCTTGATAAACAGATGCATAATATTTAGCCTTGATAAGCAGATGCATAATAATTAGCCTTGATAAGCAGATGCATAATAATTATCCTTGATAAGCAGATGAATAATAATGAGCCTTGATAAACAGATGCATAATAATTAGCCTTGATAAGCAGATGCATAATAATTACCCTTGATAAACAGATGCATAATAATTTGCCTTGATAAGCAGATGCATAATAATTAGCCTTGATAAGCAGATGCATAATAATTAGCCTTGATAAAAAGATGCATAATAATTAGCCTTTGATAAACAGATGCATAATAATTATCCTTGATAAGCAGATGCATAATAATTAGCCTTGATAAGCAGATGCATATTAATTAGCCTTGATAAGCAGATGCATAATAATTAGCCTTTGATAAGCAGATGCATAATAATTACCCTTGATAAACAGATGCATAATAATTAGCCTTGATAAGCAGATGCATAATAATTAGCCTTGATAAGCAGATGCATAATAATTAGCCTTGATAAGCAGATGCATAATAATTAGCCTTGATAAGCAGATGCATAATAATTAGCCTTGATAAGCAGATGCATAATAATTAGCCTTGATAAAAAGATGCATAATAATTAGCCTTGATAAGCAGATGCATAATAATTAGCCTTGATAAGCAGATGCATAATAATTAGCCTTGATAAGCAGATGCATAATAATTAGCCTTGATAAAAAGATGCATAATAATTAGCCTTGATAAACAGATGCATAATAATTATCCTTGATAAGCAGATGCATAATAATTAGCCTTGATAAGCAGATGCATATTAATTAGCCTTGATAAGCAGATGAATAATAATTAGCCTTGATAAGCAGATGCATAATAATTAGCCTTGATAAGCAGATGCATATTAATTAGCCTTGATAAGCAGATGCATAATAATTAGCCTTGATAAGCAGATGCATAATAATTAGCCTTGATAAGCAGATGCATAATAATTAGCCTTGATAAACAGATGCATAATAATTAGCCTTGATAAGCAGATGCATAATAATTAGCCTTGATAAGCAGATGAATAATAATTAGCCTTGATAAGCAGATGCATAATAATTAGCCTTGATAAGCAGATGCATAATAATTAGCCTTGATAAGCAGATGCATAATAATGAGACTTGATAAGCAGATGCATAATAATTAGCCTTGATAAGCAGATGAATAATAATTAGCCTTGATAAGCAGATGCATAATAATTAGCCTTGATAAGCAGATGCATAATAATTAGCCTTGATAAGCAGATGCATAATAATTAGCCTTGATAAGCAGATGCATAATAATTAGCCTTGATAAAAAGATGCATAATAATTACCCTTGATAAACAGATGCATAATAATTAGCCTTGATAAGCAGATGCATAATAATTAGCCTTTGATAAGCAGATGCATAATAATTAGCCTTGATAAGCAGATGCATAATAATTAGCCTTGATAAGCAGATGCATAATAATTAGCCTTGATAAGCAGATGCATAATAATTAGCCTTGATAAGCAGATGAATAATGATT
>JBBBDQ010015560.1:0-12412 GCA_037127315.1 Ascarosepion bandense | reverse complement strand
ATAACATTATCTCTTGATACAGACACAATAATTAGTTTTGAGCACAGACGCATAATAATAGCTCGATAAGCAGATGCATAATAACTATTTTGATAAGCAGACGTATAATAATTATCCTTGATAAGCAGATGAATAATAATTAGTTTTGATAAACAGATGCATAATAATTATCCTTGATAAGCAGACAGAATAATAATTAGCCTTGATAAGCAGACGCATAATAATCACTGATAAGCAGATGCATAATAACTATCTTGATACAGACGAATAATAATTAGCTCGACAAGCAGATGTATAATAATTAGCTCTTGATAACAGATGCAGCGTAATAATTAGTCTTCTTATACAATAGATGCATAATAATTATCTCGATAAGCAGATGAATAATAATTAGCCTTGATAAACAGATGGGTTATTAATTAGCTCTGATAAGCAGATGCACACAATTCATCCTTGATAAGCAGATGCATAACTATCCTTGATAAGCAGATGAATAATAATTAGCCTTGATAAGCAGATGAATAATAATTAGCCTTGATAAGCAGATGCATAATAATTAGCCTTGATAAACAGATGCATAATAATTATCCTTGATAAGCAGATGAATAATAATTACCTTGATAAGCAGATGAATAATACCTCAGTCTGGATAAGTAATGCACAATAATTAGCCTTGATAAACAGATGCATACAATAATTAGCCTTGATAAGCAGATGAACAGGTCAATTAGCTCTTATACAGATGCATAATACCTACCTTGATAAACAGATGCATAACAACATTCTGACACAGATGAATAACAATTTAGCCTTGAGAAGCAGATGAACAATAATAGCCTGGATAAGCAGATGAACAGAACAGTTTGATACAGACAACAACAATAATTAGCCTGACATAAGTGAGATGGAACAGAACACTGATAAGCAGATGAATAACACCATTTTGGAGGCTATGATGAAAATAATACCATTTTGATGGTTGGATGAATAATACCCATTTGACATGGATGAAATAACACCATTTTGAAAAGCAGATGAATAAATAATTAGCCTTGATACAGATGCATAATACCATCTTGATGGCAGAGAACAATACCACTTTGAGGCTAGGGACAGAACACCATTCTGGATAAGCAGACACAATAATTATCCTTGACACAGATGAATAATAATTAGCCTTGATACAGACAGAATACAATTAGCTTCAGGATAAGCAGATGCATAACACCATTTCTGATAAATAGGATGCATAACACCCATTTGATACAGATGAATAATAATTAGCCTGACACAGATGCATAATAATTAATTGATAAATGATGTACACAATTATCCTTGGATAATAGATGAATAAGCATTAGCCTGATAAGTGAGATGAATGAATAATTAGCCTTGATACAGATGAAATATAATTAGCTGACAAGGCAGATGAATAACACCATTTTATACAGACAATAATAATTAGCCTTGATACATACACACCAGCTTTGATAAGCAGATGCATAATAATTATCCTTGATACATAGGGATGCACATACACTTAGGCCCTTGGAGGGTGATGCATAAGTAATTAGCCTTGATGTTGGAGCTTGCTGAAGAATTATCCTTGATAGCAGATGCATAATAATTATCCTTGATAAGCAGATGAATAGAACAGTTTGATACAGATAAATAAATAATTAGCTCTTGATAAGCAGATGAATAATAATTAATTTTACACAGATGGTTAATAATTATCCTTTTGCCACATAGACATACACTTAGCTCTTGATACAGATAATAGATTAACTGATAAGCAGATGCATAGATTATCCTTGATAAGCAGATGAAGCAAATAATTAGCCTGATAAGTGATGCCGACAATAATTAGCCTTGAGGTTAGATGAATAATAATTATCTCTGATAAGTATGACACAATAATTATCCTTGATAAGCAGATGCATAATAATTAGCCTTGTTAGTTAGATGTTAAATAATTATTCCTGATAAGCAGACAACAATAATTAGTCATTTTAATAAGACAATAATAATTATCTGACAAGCAGATGCATAATAATTGTCATGATAACAGATGTAATAATTATCCTTGATAAGCAGATGCATAATAATTAACCTTGATAGCAGATGCATAATAATTATCCTTGATAAACAGATGCATAATAATTATCCTTGATAAGCAGATGCATAATAATTAGCCTTGATAAGCAGATGCATAATAGGTATCCTTGATAAACAGATGCATAATAATTATCAATGATAAACAGATGCATAATAATTAGCCTTGATAAGCAGATGCATAATAATTATCCCTTGATAAACAGATGCGCAATAATTAGCCTTGATAAGCAGATGCATAATAATTATCCTTGATAAACAGATGCATAATAATTATCTTGATAAGCAGATGCATAATAATTAGCCTTGATAAGCAGATGCATAATAATTATCCTTGATAAACAGATCATAATAATTATCCTTGATAAACAGATGCATAATAATTAGCCTTGATAAGCAGATGCATAATAATTATCCTTGATAAACAGATGCATAATAATTATCATGATAAGCAGATGCATAATAATTAGCCTTGATAAGCAGATGCATAATAATTGTCCTTGTTAAACAGATGCATAATAATTATCCTTGATAAGCAGATGCATAATAATTATATCCTTGATAAACAGATGCATAATAATTATCCTTGATAAGCAGATGCATAATAATTATCCTTGATAAGCAGATGCATAATAATTAGCCTTGATAAGCAGATGCATAATATTATCCTTGATAAACGAATGCATAATAATTAGCCTTGATAAGCAGATGCGCAAAACAATTATCCTTGATAAGCAGATGAATAATTAACCTTGATAAGCAGATGCATAATAATTATCCTTGATAAGCAGATGCATAATAATTATCCTTGATAAGCAGATGCATAATAATTATCCTTGATAAACAGATGCATAATAATTATCCTTGATAAGCAGATGCATAATTATCCTTGATAAGCAGATGCATAATAATTAGCCTTGATAAGCAGATGCATAAATAATTATCCTTGATAAACAGATGCATAATAATTATCCTTGATAAGCAGATGCATAATAATTATCCTTGATAAGCGGATGCATAATAATTATCCTTGATAAGCAGATGCATAATAATTATCCTTGATAAGCAGATGCATAATAATTAACCTTGATAAGCAGATGCATAATAATTATCCTTGATAAGCAGATGCATAATAATTATCCTTGATAAGCAGATGCATAATAATTATCCTTGATAAGCAGATGCATAATAATTATCCTTGATAACGAATGCATAATAATTATCCTTGATAAGCAGATGCATAATAATTAGCTTGATAAGCAGATGCATAATAATTATCCTTGATAAGCAGATGCATAATTATCCTTGATAGCAGATGCATAATAATTATCCTTGATAAACAGATGCATAATAATAAGCCTTGATAAGCAGATGAATAATTATCCTTGATAAGCAGATGCATAATAATTATCCTTGATAAGCAGATGCATAATAATTAGCCTTGATAAGCAGATGCATAATAATTATCCTTGATAAGCAGATGCATAATAATTAGCCTTGATAAGCAGATGCATAATAATTATCCTTGATAAGCAGATGCATAATAATTATCCTTGATAAGCAGATGCATAATAATTATCCTTGATAAGCAGATGCATAATAATTAGCCTTGATAAGCAGATGCATAATAATTATCCTTGATAAGCAGATGCATAATAATTAACCTTGATAAGCAGATTATAATAATTAGCCTTGATAAGCAGATGCATAATAATTATCTATGATAAACAGATGCATATTAACCTTGATAGCAGATGCGTAATAATTCGTATAAATTAAGCAGATGCTGTCATTAATGATAATAAGATGCGCCAATAATTAACCTTGATAAACGAATGCATAATAATTATGCTTGATAAGCAGATGCATTATCGTTAACCATGATAAGCAGATGCATAGTAATTATCCTTGATAAGCAGATGCATAATAATTATCCTTGATAAACAGATGCATAATAATTATCCTTGATAAGCAGATGCATAATAATTATCCTTGATAAGCAGATGCATAATAATTAGCCTTGATAAGCAGATGCATAATAATTATCATGATAAACTTGAACCATGTCTAATTATCCTTGATAAGCAGATGCATAATAATTATCCTTGATAAACAGATGCATAATAATTAGCCTTGATAAGCAGATGAATAATAATTATCCTTGATAAACAGATGCATAATAATTATCCTTGATAAGCAGATATAATAATTATCCTTGATAAGCAGATGCATAATAATTATCCTTGATAAGCAGATGCATAATAATTATCCTTATTAAGCAGATGCATAATAATTATCCTTGATAAGCAGATGCATAATAATTAATGAGTAAGCAGATGCATAATCACGTTATCCTTGATAAGCAGATGCATAATAATTATCCTTGATAAGCAGATGCATAATAATTATCCTTGATAAACAATTATTAAATAGTGCGCCTTGATAAGCGAATGAATAATAATTATCCTTGATAAGCAATTAAATAATAATTCGTATGAATAAATGAATGTAATAATTATGTCAATCAAACAGATGCATAATAATTATCATGATAATGGATATAATAGTATCAACAGGTAAACAGATGATAATAATTAGCCTTGATAATAGATGAATAATAATTAGCCTTGATAAGCGGATACATAATAATTAGTATTGATAAGCAGATCCATATAATTATCCTTGATAAACAGATGAATAATAATTAACCTTGATAAGCAGATGTAATAATTATCCTTGATAACAGATGAATAATAATTAGCCTTGATAAGCAGATGAATAATGATTAACCTTGATAAGCAGATGCATAATAATTATCCTTCGATAAACAAGTGCATAATAATTAACCTTGATAAGCAGATGCATAATAATTATCCTTGATAAACAGATGCATAATAATTAGCCTTGATAAGCAGATGCATAATAATTACCCTTGATAAGCAGATGCATAATAATTAACCTTGATAAATAATTCATAATATTATCTATTGATAACAGATGCATAATAATTATCCTTGATAAGCAGATGCATAATAATAATTATCTTGATAAACGAATTGCATAATAATTAAGCCTTGATAAACAGATGAATAATAATTAGCCTTGATAAGCAAAGATGCATAATTAGCCTTGATAAGCAGATGCATAATAATTATCCTTGATAAGCAGATGCATAAAATTAGCCTTGATAAGCAGATGAATAATAATTAGCCTTGATAGCAGATGCATAATAATTATCCTTGATAAGCAGATGCATAATAATTATCCTTGATAAACAGATGTAATAATTAGCGTGATAAGCAGATGAATAATAATTAGCCTTGATAAGCAGATGCATAATAATTAGCCTTGATAAGCAGATGAATCAATAATTAGCCTTGATAAGCAGATGCATAATAATTAGCCTTGATAAGCAGATGAATAATAGTGTACCTTGATAAGCAGATGCATAATAATTAGCCTTGATAAGCAGATGCATAATAATTATCCTTGATAAACAGATGAATAATAATTATCCTTGATAGCTTGAATTATAATAATTAGCCTTGATAGCTTAGACCTAATAATTATCCTTGATAAACAGATGCATAAATAAGTGGCCTTGATAAACTGGTCTGCAATAATTAGCCTTGATAAACGAATGTAATAATTATCCTTGATAAACAGATGCATAATAATTAGCCTTGATAAGCAGATGCATAATAATTACCTTGATAAGCAGATGAATAATAATTAACCTTGATAAGCAGATGCGCCAATAATTAGCCTTGATGAGCAGATGCATAATAATTAGCCTTGATAGCGGATGTAATAATTATCCTTGATAAGCAGATGCATAATAATTGGCAGCGATAGCAGATGCATAATAGTGTATGATAAAAGCAGATGCATAATAATTATCCTTGATAAGCAGATGCATAATAATTATCCTTGATAAGCAGATGCATAATAATTATCCTTGATAAGCAGATGCATAATAATTAGCCTTGATAAGCAGATGAATAATAATTATCCTTGATAAACAGATGCATAATAATTATCCTTGATAAGCAGATGTAATAATTAACCTTGATAAGCAGATGCATAATAATTATCCTTGATAAGCAGATACATAATAATTATCTCCTTGATAAACAGATGAATAATAATTAGCCTTGATAAGCAGATGCACATAATAAATTACCCTTGATAAACAGATGAATAATAATTATCCTTGATAAGCAGATGCATAATAATTAGCCTTAGTAAGCAGATGCATAATAATTAGCCTTGATAAGCAGATGCATAATAATTATCATGTTAAACAGATGAATAATAATTAGCCTTGATAACAGATGCATAATAATTACCCTTGATAAACAGATGAATAATAATTATCCTTGATAAACAGATACTAATAATTAGCCTTGATAAGCAGATGCGTAATAATTATCCTTGATAAGCAGATGCATAATAATTATCCTTGATAAACAGATGAATAATAATTAGCCTTGATAAGCAGATGCATAATAATTACCCTTGATAAACAGATGAATAATAATTATCCTTGATAAGCAGATGCATAATAATTAGCCTTGATAAGCAGATACATAATAATTATCCTTGATAAGCAGATGCATAATAATTATCCTTGATAAGCAGATGCATAATAATTAACCTTGATAATAGATGCATAATAATTAGCCTTGATAAGCAGATGCATAATAATTAGCCTTGATAAGCAGATGCATAATAATTGTCAACCTTGATAAGCAGATGCATAATAATTAGCATGGATAGCCAGATGAATAATAATTATCCTTATTAAACAGATGCATAATAATTTATCCTTGATAAGCAGATGCATAATAATTATCCTTGATAAGCAGATGCATAATAATTATCCTTGATAAGCAGATGCATAATAATTACCCTTGATAAACAGATGAATAATAATTATCCTTGATAAGCAGATGCACAATAATTAGCCTTGATAAGCAGATGCATAATAATTATCATATTAAGCAGATGCATAATAATTATCCTTGATATAACTTGAATGCATAATAATTAGCCTTGATAAGCAGATGCATAATAATTATCCTTGATAAGCAGATGCATAATAATTATATCCTTGATAAGCAGATGCATAACAATTATCCTTGATAAGCAGATGCATAATAATTAACCTTGATAAGCAATTGCATAATAATTACCCTTGATAAACAGATGAATAATAATTATCCTTGATAAGCAGATGCATTAATAGTGTGATAAGCAGATGCACATAATAATTATCCTTGATAAGCAGATGCATAATAATTACCCTTGATAAGCAGATGCATAATTATCCTTGATAAGCAGATGCATAATAATTAACTTGATAAGCAGATGCATAATAATTAGCCTTGATAAGCAGATGCATAATAATTAGCCTTGATAAGCAGATGCATAATAATTTTCCTTGATAAGCAGATGCATAATAGTATCCTTGATAAGCAGATGCATAATAATTAACCTTGATAGCAGATGCATAATAATTAGCCTTGATAAGCAATTGCATAATAATTAGCCTTGATAAGCAGATGCATAATAATTATCCTTGATAAGCAGATGCATAATAATTAGCCTTGATAAGCAGATGCATAATAATTGTAATGATAAGCAGATGCATAATAATTATATGATAATTCATAATAATTATCCTTGATAAGCAGATGCATAATAATTATCCTTGATAAACAGATATAATAATTGGCCTTGATAACAGATGCATAATAATTAGCCTTGATAAGCAGATATAATAATTAGCCTTGATAAGCAGATACATAATAATTATCCTTGATAAGCAGATGCATAATAATTATCCTTGATAACCAGATGCATAATAATTAGCCTTGATAAGCAGATGAATAATAATTATCCTTGATAAACAGATGCATAATAATTATCCTTGATAAACAGATGCATAATAGTGCTTGTGATAAGCAGATGCATAATAATTACCCTTGATAAACAGATGAATAATAATTAGCCTTGATAAGCAGATGCATAATAAATAACTGATAAACAGATGCATAATAAGTACTTGTAATAAGCAGATACATAATTATCTTGATAAACAGATGCATAATAATTAACCTTGATAAGCAGATGCATAATAATTATCCTTGATAAGCAGATGCATAATAATTATCCTTGATAAGCAGATGCATAATAGCCTTGATAAGCAGATGCATAATAATTATCCTTGATAAACAGATGCATAATAATTAGCCTTGATAAGCAGATGCATAATAATTAGCCTTGATAGCAGATGCATAATAATTAGCCTTGATAAGCAGATGCATAACTAATAATTATCCTTGATAAGCAGATGCATAATAATTATCTTGATAAGCGAATTAACAATAATTATCCTTGATAAGCAGATGCATAATAATTATGTATTAAACGAATGAATAATAATTATCCTTGATAAGCAGATGCATAATAATTATCCTTGATAAACGAATATAATAATTATCATGATAAGCAGATGCATAATAATTGCTTGTGATAAGCAGATGCATAATAATTACCCTTGATAAACAGATGAATAATAATTATCCTTGATAAGCAGATGCATAATAATTAGCCTTGATAAGCAGATGTAATAATTACCCTTGATAAACAGATGAATAATAATTATCCTTGATAAGCAGATGCATAATAATTAGCCTTGATAAGCGAATGCATAATAATTGTCGCTTGATGAATGCATAATAATTATCCTTGATAAGCAGATGCATAATAATTAACCTTGATAAGCAGATGCATAATAATTACCCATGATAAACAGATGAATAATAATTATCCTTGATAAGCAGATGCATAATAATTAGCCTTGATAAGCAGATGCATAATAATTATCCTTGATAAGCAGATGCATATTAATTATATGATAAGCGAATGCATAATAATTATCCTTGATAAGCAGATGCATAATAATTAACCTTGATAAGCAGATGCATAATAATTAGCCTTGATAAGCAGATGCACCAATAATTAACCTTGATAAGCAGATGCATAATAATTTTCCTTGATAAGCAGATGCATAATAATTATCCTTGATAAGCAGATGCATAATAATTAGCCTTAGTAAGCAGATGCATAATAATTAACCTTGATAAGCAGATGCATAATAATTAACCTTGATAAGCAGATGCATAATAATTATCCTTGATAAGCAGATGCATAATAATTAGCCTTGATAAGCAGATGCATAATAATTAGCCTTGATAAGCAGATACACCAATAATTATCCTTGATAACGAATGCATAATAATTATCATGATAGGCAGATTATATAATTAACCTTGATAAACAGGTATAATAATTATCCTTGATAAGCAGATGCATAATAATTATCCTTGATAAGCAGATGCATAATAATTAGCCTTGATAAGCAGATGCATAATAATTACCCTTGATAAACAGATGAATAATAATTATCCTTGATAAGCAGATCATAATAATTAGCCTTGATAAGCAGATGCATAATAATTTATCCTTGATAAGCAGATGCATAATAATTGGCAGCCAGTAAGCAGATGCATAATAATTATCACTGATAAGCAGATGCATAATAGGTAAGCCTTGATAAGCAGATGCATAATAATTACCATGATAAACAGATGAATAATAATTATCCTTGATAAGCAGATATAATAATTACCGCCAGTAAGCAGATGCCAATAATTGGCAACTTGATAGCAGATGCTAACATAATAATTACCCTTGATAAGCGAATGCATAATAATTATCCTTGATAAGCAGATGCATAATAATTAACCTTGATAAGCAGATGCATAATAATTATCCTTGATAAGCAGATGCATAATAATTAACCCTTGATAAGCAGATGCATAATAATTACCCTTGATAAACAGATGAATAATAATTATCCTTGATAAGCAGATGCATAATAATTACCCTTGATAAGCAGATGCATAATAATTATCAGGTAAGCAGATGCATAATAATTACCCTTGATAAGCAGATGCACTATTACCCTTGATAAACAGATGAATAATTGGCCTTGATAAGCAGATGCATAATAATTACCTTGATAAGCAGATGCATAATAATTAACCTTGATAAGCAGATGCATAATAATTATCCTTGATAAGCAGATGCATAATAATTAGCCTTGATAAGCAGATGCATAATAATTACCCTTGATAAACAGATGAATAATAATTATCCTTGATAAGCAAAGATGCATAATAATTGGCCTTGATAAGCAGATGCATAATAATTATCCTTGATAAACAGATGCATAATAATTGGCCTTGATAAGCAGATGCATAATAATTAGCCTTGATAAGCAGATGCATAATAATTATCCTTGATAAACAGATGCATAATAATTAGCCTTGATAATGATGCATAATAATTAGCCTTGATAAGCAGATGCATAATAATTAGCCTTGATAAGCAGATGCATAATAATTATCCTTGATAAGCAGATGCATAATAATGTACAACCGATTAAGCAGATGAATAATAATTATCCTTGATAAGCAGTGCATAATAATTATCCTTGATAAGCAGATGCATAATAATTGGCCTTGATAAGCAGATGCATAATAATTAGCCTTGATAAGCAGATGCATAATAATTACCCTTGATAAACAGATGCATAATAATTATCCTTGATAAGCAGATGCATAATAATTACCCCTTGATAAACAGATGCATAATAATTAGCCTTGATAAAAGCAGATGCGCAATAATCAACCAGCAGTAAAGCAGATGCATAATAATTATCCTTGATAAACAGATGCATAATATTTAGCCTTGATAAGCAGATGCATAATAATTAGCCTTGATAAGCAGATGCGTAATTATCCTTGATAAGCAGATGAATAATAATGAGCCTTGATAAACAGATGCATAATTAACCTTGATAACGAATGCATAATAATTACCCTTGATAAACAGATGCGCAATAATTTGCCTTGATAAGCGAATTTCATGTAAATTAGCCTTGATAAACAGATGCATAATAATTAATAAACCAGTAAAAAAGATGCATAATAATTAGCCTTGATAAACAGATGCATAATAATTATCCTTGATAAGCAGATGCATAATAATTAGCCTTGATAAGCAGATGCATATTAATTAGCCTTGATAAGCAGATGCATAATAATTAGCCTTGATAAGCAGATGCATAATAATTTTCCCTTGATAAACAGATGCATAATAATTAGCCTTGATAAGCAGATGCATAATAATTAACCTTGATAAGCAGATGCATAATAATTAGCCTTGATAAGCAGATGCATAATAATTAACCTTGATAAGCAGATGCATAATAATTAAGCCTTGATAAGCAGATGCATAATAATTAGCCTTGATAAAAAGATGCATAATAATTAGCCTTGATAAGCAGATGCATAATAATTAGCCTTGATAAGCAGATGCATAATAATTAGCCTTGATAAGCAGATGCATAATAGTGTATGATAAAAAGATGCATAATAATTAGCCTTGATAAACAGATGCATAATAATTATCCTTGATAAGCAGATGCATAATAATTAGCCTTGATAAGCAGATGCATATTTAATTGTATGATAAGCAGATGAATAATAATTAGCCTTGATAAGCAGATGCATAATAATTAGCCTTGATAAGCAGATGCATATTAATTAGCCTTGATAAGCAGATGCATAATAATTAGCCTTGATAAGCAGGTACATAATATTAGCCTTGATAAGCGAATGCGTAATAATTAGCCTTGATAAACGAATATAATTAGCCTTGATAAGCAGATGCATAATAATTAGCCTTGATAAGCAGATGAATAATAATTAGCCAGTAAGCAGATGCATAATAATTGTGATAAGCGGATGCATAATAATTGTGATAAGCAGATGCATAATAATGAGACTTGATAAGCAGATACATAATAATTAGCCTTGATAAGCAGATGAATAATAATTAGCCTTGATAAGCGGATGCATAATAATTAGCCTTGATAAGCAGATGCATAATAATTAGCCTTGATAAGCAGATGCATAATAATTAGCCTTGATAAGCAGATGCATAATAATTAGCCTTGATAGATCATAATAATTACCCTTGATAAACAGATGCATAATAATTAGCCTTGATAAGCAGATGCATAATAATTAGCATGATAGCAGATGCATAATAATTAGCCTTGATAAGCAGATGCATAATAATTAGCCTTGATAAGCAGATGCATAATTAACCTTGATAAGCAGATGCATAATAATTAGCCTTGATAAGCAGATGAATAATGATT
>JBBBDQ010015554.1:0-10408 GCA_037127315.1 Ascarosepion bandense | reverse complement strand
AGTAAGCTCGGCATGTCGAGAGTGGAGTACCGCTCTATTGGTCTTGGGCGCCAGGTGCGGATTGGCTCAGCAACTCTGAGTTTTCTCTGACCTGGCGATTGGCTCGGAATGGTTTGTCGCTCAATGACAAGCGTTTCGCAATGGGCCTGGCGGATTTGCCAGATTGTGAACGTTGCAACCTTGGAATTAAGGAGACGTCGGCGCACGCCTTCTTCCATTGTTCGCGCGTTCGCCCGTTGTGGGCGCGTGTCGGCGAGTTGACTGCTCGTATCTCGCCGCGGGAGCTTGTGCTCATTGATCGCGCATACGCTGTGGACAATGTGTCGCCCCCGTACTCTGGTGTGAAGCGGATGGTGTTTCTGTCGCTACTGGCCACGGCTAGAATGGTGATTTGGATGACGCGTCTGGAGGAAGTCTTGCGGGGAGGTCGTCTTTCGGATCAGGATCTAATCCGATATTTTGAGCACCAGCTCAAAATGAAGATTAGAACTGAACGGAAACGGCTGCACCCGACAGACTGTAAAAGAGTGGATATATGCAGCTGTTTGGTTCGTGTGACCGGGGCTAGCCTTGATTTTCTTTTTTAGTTCTGCCAAGTCACATCGGGGTGGATTCCTCTGGAACCCCTCCCGCAGTTAGGTTAGCTTTCTTTTGTATACCTAGTTAATGTGAGTGAATGTATTTTATCCTAGCCTGTTCCCGGCTCAGCTGCTTTTGTTATGATCCAGTTCGAGATTCCCACTGTCCATTATTATTTTGTCCCGTTTTATTCTCAGGGTCAGCCTTATGTATTCTCCAGTCCAATTTATTTTTGTACCCAGCTTCTCCATTCCCTTAGAAGAGAGCGGCTTGATTTTGTCTCTACAGGCAGAATACAGTGGCCTCTTTAATGATGAAAGTGTGTTTGGGTCTTACTAACATTTTGTATAAATATTCATTTGAAATTGTTTTTTGTTTTGGGGATTTTTTGTTTCTTCATACCCCTCCCCATCATATCATCTCATGTACAAATGTTAAAATCTATTTTTGTACTATAATTGTAAATAGTCACAAATTTTTATGTACAAATTTTAAAATCTATTTTTGTAAATAATCACAAATTTTTAGCATTTGGGGCGTTTTTGTAGGTCCCCGGTATGTTTTGCGATATTTTGGTGCTAGATATACGAGTGTTGATGGACAAATTCTTATGGTGAATGAGAATCATTGTAACGTACGCATGGGTCGTGATTCTGATTAGCTAGGTATAGGACATAGTAACTGAAGACCACCCCCAAGTTTTGTTCCCCCTCCCACCCCTTTCGGCCTTGAGCCATAATTCATGTAAAAATGAATAAATAAAACCAGCCACTTCCCCCAGACTTTTGTTTGTGTGGATTTTGTGTTGTGGGAGCTTAGTGGAGCATTTGTTCCTCCGTGTTATTTGTTCGCACTCTGTCTCTCGGACATACTGTTTTCCAGCCCGAGTTTGCTCAGGCCAACTGCATGTTGGTCTTCGGAACGCGAAACACCGGGAAGCAGTTGTCCACCTCGTGGCATGGCCACAGCTGTCCCTTCCCTGTTCGTTAAGAGCCTAGTGGAGTAGTTAGCAGTGATATCTGCTCGCACTTTGTCTCTTGGACAACTGATTTCCAGCCCGAGTTCATTGCTCCGGGCCAGCGTCGTAGCGGTTTCTTTGAAAACGCGAAACACCGGAAGAAGTTGTCCGGTGATCGGTCCGCACATTGGCATGGCCACAGAAGGACCGGGGGAAGTCGGCACTCCCACCACGGCACGTCGGTGGGAGACTGGCAACTGTGTGACGCAGACGACGACGACGTCATAGCCCGCACCATGACCGAGTGGGAAGCATGCTGTTCAGCTCCCCCACACCAGCGGAGGCGGCGGCGGCCACACTGTCAGCAGCGACCGGACCAGCGGCAGCGGCTGCACCTGCAGCAGGGCCACCCCAGCAACGGCGGCTACCTGCAGCAGCGACCAGACCAGCAGCGGCGACTGCACCTGCAGCAGCGACCACCCCAGCAGCGGCAGCTGCACCTGCAGCAGCAGGCCAATCAGCAGCGGCGGCTGCACCTGCAGCAGCGACCAATCCAGCAGCGGCGACTGCACCGGCACCAGCAACCAAACGTGCAGCAGCAGCAGCAACCAAACCACCTCCAGCGACGGATCTACCGCGTCCAGACCGACGGCAACTGCAGCAGCAACACCCCCACCGGCACGGACAACGGCAGCAGCAGCAGCAGCAGCAACACCAGCGTCCCCCTTACCCTCGACCTCTGGGTGGAAGCAAGAAGATCACGCGTAAGGACGAGGACTATTACCAGTCCATCCAAAAGGTGCGCGGACTACATCGGGAGGCCGGAGCTCGTCTCTGAGCCGGACCGCTTGGCGCAGATCGAGTACGAGAGTGTCACCACAGTCACCAAGGACCTGAAGACCAAAAAACTGATCGGCGTCCCCAGGGATACGTTCGAGGAGGGACTGCAGACTGCAAGAAGATCAGAGCCAGGGCCGTAGCGAGGAGAAGCAACACCACGTGGGACGTCTGCTCGGCTCCGCCGAAGAAGCCAAGAACCCCGGTCAGCGTGGTTCACGGAGACCAAAACGCTCCAGTTCCCGGAGTACATGGGCAAGAAGGTGAAAATCACGCTGCACGGCGTCCCCATGGACAATACTGAGGACCACGTGGGCGCCTTCTTCGTCAATATGGAAGAATTGGCCGAAGTCTCCTCGCTACCCGGTCAAGCAGGATTTACTCACGGGAGACATGACCCTGCAGGTGACCCTGGACGAAGGCGTAAAGATCCACAGCATCCTCACCTGCAGGGGTGTACCATCTTCGTCATCGTAGAGCGGAAGCCGTGCTGTTGGGTCTGCAGATCGGCGAACGCAATGGCAAAAAGCGTGGCAACCAAGAATCCGGCCCTAAAGGCCCAGCCAGCCGGCGGTCAAGCAGCAGCCAGCGGCGCAGGGGAGATGGCGGGAAAACACTTCGGCTTCGCAGTCTCCCGTGACCAACAAGAACGGCGAATGGCAGGTGGTGGCCAGGAAGAAGCCCAAAAACCTTCCCGGACAATGTGCCGCCACCTGTCAAGACGCCGCCACAAGCGAACCCCGGTGGAAATAACAATAAGGCTCCTACCAAACCTAAGGAGTCCCGGCAGAAACGCCAGCAAAACCAAAGGAGGTGTCCTCCCAAACAGAGGAAGGCAAGAAGTCCTTCCCCCCAGCAAATGGAAGTACAAGGACACCTCCCTGAAACGTGGGAGAGAGGAGAAGAGGCAGAGGAGCAGCACAACAACACAAAGGCCAGGAGAAGGAGCCGGAGCAACGAAAGGAGGCCGCGAGCCGAAAATACGCTCTCTACCAGTGTCTCCGGTTAAACAGACACTTACCCCATGCACTAAAGGTAAGTCTTCCTTCATCCCCGCAAAGCCTCCCAGTCCCCAGTCTTTAAACTGACCCCTGAAATCATGTACTTTAACCCCCACTCCCCTCCCCTCCTCCCTCTGTCACTCACACTCTCGGGCAAAAAAGAAAAAGCCCTGCCCCAAGGGGAAGCCTCCCTTAAAGTGAGTGAGGACGTTGCCTCTGAGTGGTCATCTCAGAGGCGAAAAACTCTTAAAGCCCTGCTGAAGCTGACTTCAGTGGAGGGCAAACCAGTGAAGATCCTAGAAACTTTCCCCAGGCCCCAGGTGTCATCACCTGGTGAGGAACACCGGTGGCAACCTGAGGGTCTGGGATCACATCCACAGAAAGCAAAGAGACATTTTGCAAAAGTTACCATAGTTCCTTCAACACACCTATTGAACTCAAAAAATGGAAAAAATTGTTCGGGGGGGGTCCCTGTTTTACTCCACCCCCAGTCTCTATAGGGTAGTAAAACTAACATACCCCACACGGACATTGGCGGCATTGTCTAGACGGACGGATTACGTCCGATGTAGGAACGGGTTCCCTAGGACAGTCCGTCGAGGTCCTATCTGCTAAGGTTCCGTCCCGTATGTGACTAGTATTTTTGTTGCATGTTTTTGTTGTTTTTCCTTTAGAACTAAATCATGTCTATTAAGATAGCCAGCTTAAATGCGAATGGCCTGAGGGATCGGGGTAAGGCGGCTCATGGCGCTGAGCCTCTTGTCGTTCGGCGTGGATGTGGCCGCGATCCAAGACTCACTTTGTTTGCGAAGTCGGCTCGTGTGTGCTGTCTAACGACTATGTCGTCTATTCAGCATATGGGAGCCGGCATGCCAGAGTGTTTCTTTGCTGGTCAAGCGTACCCTGGACGCGAGGATCGACCTTGTCCATGTCGGTGCCGAGGGCCGGCTGATCGTGGCAGATATTGCAGTGAAAAGCAGATCGTTCCACGGCTGATTGCGGTTTATGCGCCCGTATCCCCGGAGGTGAGCGTGTCTCTTTCTTTCGGCTGTTGGAGCCCTTCATGGTGCATTCAACACGGCTAATCTTAGTTGGGGACTGGAATGCCGTCCTAACCCCAAATGGGATAGAGGAAGGGGCGCTAGCGGGTGGAGTGGTGATCGTAGCCTGGTTGATCTGATCGGCAATTTGGTCTCGTCGATAGATACCGGGTCGATCATCCGGATGGGAGCATGTGGACGTGGACGCATAGTTGGCCTTCTACCCGGGTATCCGCGTACCTGGATAGGATGTTAGTCAGAGAGAAGCCGACACGCGGAGCTAGCCCAGAATGTCCAAAGTTCCACTGGCTAGGCTACTCGGACCACAAACTCGTTTGTGCCCGGGTCGTATTAGACTTTAGGCCTAGGTTGGCTGGTTATTGGAAGTTCAATCAGTCCTTATTGGACAGACGGGACTTTCGTGACCAGCTGACAAAACTAGTTCAGCAGGAATTAACTGGGCGAGTCATTGGGAGTAGGTGGTGGGTTAACCTTAAGGACACCATTAAGGTCTTTCGCCACCAAATATAGCCAGCGGCTCAACCTAGATAAGGCTGCGGAGGCAAAGACACTTAGTGCTAATTTCACCCGGGCGGAGGCTGGAGGGGATCCTAGAGATAGCCTTAGCCAGGGAGGCCCTGGAGCGTTCGACTAGCGGGCGCTACATGGGTCGGGTAATTAGGGCTAGGTTAAGCAAGATGTCTTCGAAGCTGTGAACATGGGCGCAGAACTGCGCAAGGAAAATTCGCGAGCCGGCGACCGGTACATTCGAGAGGTACGCGACCCGGAGGACATCTCCTAAGGTCCACCAACGACATGTGCGAGGCGTTCCGGCAGCATTTCGAACACCGATTTACCAAGGAGCCTGGACTCCGTGACGAGGAGTTTCGCGGCTATTTATTTGACTTTCACGGCTTTTGCCGGCTGAAGCGGCTGGCTGCGAAGGGGAGATTACGGAGGACGAAATCTACGTGGCTTTGAAGAAGGTCGGCAGAGGCAAGTCGCCAGGCTTGGATGGTTTGCCCCTATGAAATGTACTTGAGGATGTCGCACCTTTTTGTCCCGCTCTTGGCTGTCGTGTTCAACCACTGGTTTCGGCAGGGGTCATCCCCGGTCGGATCACCAGGGGCGTGATCACGCTGTTGAGAAAAAGGCAAGAAGGTTGGGAGGGAACTAGATGATTACAGGCCCATAACTCTACCTTAAACACAGAGTTAAAGATTTTGGCCAAGATCTGACGGAATCGCTTGCAGCTAGTTGCCGAGTCTCTGTTGGGACCGGATCAGACTTGTTCTGTGAAGGGACGAACAATTCGGAGCAACCTGCACTTGATTCGCACGATCGTAGAGGGTGTAGAAGACGACGATGAGGCCGCGCTGATCAATTTGGATCAGTCCAAGGCATTTGATGGGATTGACCATGGCTACCAGCTTGCTGTCCTGCAGGCCGCCGGATTCAAACCCGACTTCAGCCGCTGGATTAGCCTTCTGTATCGGCTCCCCCAAGGCTGTGGGTACAGGTGAACGGGAAGCTGTCGGGCGCTTCGCGCTGTCTGAGTCGGTCCGACAGGGTTGTCCACTGTCTGCTCTCCTTTACGTCCTGGCGTTGGAGCCCCTCACTTCGCCGGCTAGACGAGACGGGCAGTCCGGTCCTACGTGGAATCGCAGTCTGGCGGAGCTCGAGCCAGGGTTTCCGCGTACGCCGATGACGTAACGACCTTTGTGTCCTCCCGCAAGGGTTATGAGAGCGGTACAGCAGGCGCTTGTACGGTACGAGAAGGTGACAGGGGCAGAATTAACTGCGACAAGTCTTCCGGCTTGCGGTTAGGCGCTTGGAAGGGTGTTTCCCTCCCGGGGCGGCCCTTCGACTGGACGGACGGGCCGGTCAAGCTCTCGGAGTTTAGTTCGGTCGGACTTGCAGTTGGAGAAAAACTGGTCTGAAGTACTGGCAAGGTCGGCGCGTCGGTCAGGGTTTGGCGTCGGCGGGGTCTCTCCCCGTGAAGAGGACTTGGCGGAGGTGTATTGCAACACATACCTCTTTCCCACTTGATCCTTTACCGGCTCAGTACTTCCCCTTTGTGACGATCATGAGAGGCGCTCGAGCGTTTGCTATTCTCCTGCCTGTGGAGAGGACGCAAACACATGGTCGACAAAGGAGTCTGTTACTCCGTCCGTGTCAAGGGGGTCTGGGGATGCCACGCGAGGGCCGTGCTCGCTTCGAGGTTGGCATTTCTCAGGCGCGTTGGAGGATCAGTTTGCTTGCGGGGGTAGTGAGGGACATGTTCCCTTGCCTTACCATCGCTCCCCCGACCCTATGGCTGACCGTCGGGCCTTGGGTGCGACCGAAATTCCTGCTCGAATGTCTGGCAGCCTTACAGAGCCATTCCACAGTCAATGACCTTTCACAGCCTAGGAAACTCTTCTATCGGGGATTAGTGGAGGGTGCCGTGAAGAGGATAAGCTATGGAGTAAACTCCGGCATGTCGAGAGTGAATTACCCGCTCATTGGTCTTGGGCGCCAGGTGCGGATTGAGCAACAACTCTGAGTTTTCTCTGACCTGGCGATTGGCTCAGAATGGTTTGTCGCTCAATGACAAGCGTTTCGCAATGGAGCCTGGCGGATTTGCCGGATTGTGAACGTTGCAACCTTGGAATTAAGGAGACGTCGGCGCACGCCTTCTTCCATTGTTCGCGCGTTCGCCCGTTGTGGGCGCGTGTCGGCGAGTTGACTGCTCGTATCTCGCCGCGGGAGCTTGTGCTCATTGATCGCGCATACGCTGTGGACAATGTGTCGCCCCCGTACTCTGGTGTGCAAACCCGGATGGTGTTTCTGTCGCTACTGGCCACAGCTGGAATGGTGATTTGGATGACGCGTCTGGAGGAAGTCTTGCGGGGAGGTCGTCTTTCGGATCGGGATCTAATCCGATATTTTGAGCACCAGCTCAAAATGAGAGATTAGAACTGAACGGAAACATGCCAAGACTTTAGCAAGGTGGATATATGCAGCAGGCCTGGTTCGTGTGACCGGGGCTAGCCTTGATTTTCTTTTTTTTTAGTTCTGCCAAGTCACATCGGGGTGGATTCCTCCTGGAACCCCTCCCGCAGTTAGGTTAGCTTTCTTTTGTATACCTAGTTAATGTGAGTGAATGTGTTTGCTCTAGCCTGTTCCCGGCTCCATTGCTTTTGTTATGATCAGTTCAGAGATTCCCACTGTCCATTATTATTTTGTCCGTTTTATTCTCGGCTGGGTCAGCCTTATATCTATTCTCCAGTCAATTTATTTTTGTACCCGGCTTTACTCCATTCCCCTTAGAAGAGAGCGGCTTGATTTTGTCTCTACAGGCAGAATACAGTGGCCTCTTTAATTACGAGAAAGTGTGTTTGGGTCTTACTAACATTTTGTATAAATATTCATTTGAAATTGTTTTTTGTTTTGGGGATTTTTTTGTTTCATTATACCTACAGCCATATCATCTCATGTACAAATGTTAAAATCTATTTTTGTACTATAATTGTAAATAGTCACAAATTTTTGTACAAATTTTAAAATCTATTTTTGTAAATAATCACAAATTTTTATGTACATTTGGGGCGTTTTTTTGTAGGTCCCCGGTATGTTTTTGCGATATTTTGGTGCTAGATAAGTACGAGTGTTGATGGACAATTCTTATGGTAGATAAGGAATCATTGTAACGTACGCATGGGTCGTGATTCTGATTAGCTAGGTATGGGACATAGTAACTGAAGACACCCCCAATGAGATTTCTTCCCTCCCACCTTTCGGCCTTGAGCCATAATTCATGTAAAAATGAATAAATAAAACCAGCCACTTCCCCCAGACTTTTGTTTGTGTGGATTTTGTGTTGTGGGAGCTTAGTGGAGCATTTGTTCCTCCGTGTTGTTTGTTCGCACTCTGTCTCTCGGACATACTGTTTCCAGCCAGTTTATTGCTCGGGCCAGCGTAAAGTAATTGGTCTTCGGAACGCGAAACACCGGGAAGCAGTTGTCCACCTCGTGGCATGGCCACGAGCTTCTTCCACTTCCCCTGTTCGTTGGAAGAGCCTAGTGGGTAGTTGTTCCGCAGTGATATCTGCTCACGCTGTCTCTTGAGCAACTGATTTTAGCCAAGTTCATTGCTCGGGCCAGCGTAAGTAAGTTTCTTTCGACGCGAAACACCGGAAAGAAGTTGTCCGGTGATCGGTCACTTTTGTGGCATGGCCACAGAAGGACCGGGAAATCGGCACTCCCACCACGGCGTCGGTGGGAGACTGGCAACTGTGTGACGCAGACGACGACGACGTCATAGCCCGCACCATGACCGAGTGGGAGAGCATGCTGTTCGGCTCCCCACACCAGCGGAGGCGGCGGCCACACTGTCAGCAGCGACCGGACCAGCAGCAGCGACTGCACCTGCGGCAGAGACCACCCCAGCAGCGGCGACTGCACCTGCAGCAGCGACCAGACCAGCAGCGGCGACTGCACCTGCAGCAGCGACCACCCCAGCAGCGGCGACTGCACCTGCAGCAGCGGCCAATCCAGCAGCGGCGACTGCACCTGCAGCAGCGACCAATCCAGCGGCGACTGCGGCACCAGCAATAGCGACGATGCAGCAGCAGCGGCAACCGGCCACCTGCTCCAGCGACGGATCTGCAGCAGCGTCAAGACCGGCGGCAACTGCAACAACAACACCCCCACCAGCACGGACAGCAGCAGCAGCAGCAGCAACAACACCAGCGTCCCACTTACCCTCGACCTCTGGGTGGAAAAGGAGGCAAGAAGATCACGCGTAAGGACGAGGACTATTACCAGTCCATCCAAAAGGATTACGCGGACTACATCAGGGGGACGGAGCTCGTCTCAAAACCCGACCCTTGGCGCAGATCGAGGCGGAAGTCATCACCCTGATCACCAAGGACCTGAAGACCAAAAAACTGATCGGCGTCCCCAGGGATACGTTCGAGGAAGGACTGCAGACACTGAAGATCAGAGCCAGGGCCGTAGCAAGAGGAGAAGCAACACCACGTGGGACGTCCTGCTCGGCTCCGCCGAAGAAGCCAAGAACTTGATCGGCGTGGTTCTGGAGACCATGCTCAGTTCCACACGGAGTACATGGGCACGAAGAAGGTGAAAATCACGCTGCACGGCGTCCCCATGGACATTGCTGAGGACCACGTGGGCGCCTTCTTCGTCAATATGGAAGGAGTGGCCGAGTCTCCTCGCTGCGGTCGAAAGCCAGGATTCCTCACGGTATGACCCTGCAGGTGACCCTGGACAAGGAAAACATCGCCAAAATCCCCAACATCCTCACCTGCAAGTCAACATCTTCGTCATCGTAGAAGGCAGGGAAGCCGTGCTGTTGGGTCTGCGGGTCGGCGGAGCACGTGGCAGCGTGCCCAACCAAGAATCCGGCCCTAAAGGCCCAACCAGCCCAACCGGTCAAGCAGCAACCAGCGGCGCAGGAGGAAGGATGGCGAGAAAACAAGCACAACCTACGCAGTCTCCCGTGACCAACAAGAACGGCGAATGGCAGGTGGTGGCCAGGAGAAAGCCAAAAAACCTTCCCCGGACAATGTGCCGCCACCTGTCAAGACGCCTGCCGAAAACCGAACCCGGTGGGGCTGTCGACTCCTACCAAACCTAAGGAGTCCCAGCAGAGAACGACGGCAAAACCAAAGGAGGTGTGTCTCCTCCCAAACAGAGGAAGGCAGAAGTCACTTCCCCCAGCAAATGGAAGTACAAAGGACACCCTCCCTGAAACGTGGGAGAGAGGAAGAGGCAGAGGAGCAGCACAACAACACAAAGGCCAGGAGAAGGAGCCGGAGCAACGAAAGGAGAGGCCGCGAGCCGAAAAATGCAGCTCTCTACCAGTGTCTCCGGTTAAACAGACTTATGCACTAAAGGTAAGTCTTCCTTCATCCCACCAAAAAGCCTCCCAGTCCCCAGTCTTTAAACTGGCCCACTGAAATCTTGTGCTTTAACCCCCACTCCCTCCCC
>JBBBDQ010015534.1:0-33154 GCA_037127315.1 Ascarosepion bandense | reverse complement strand
GATTTTCCGTTTATTTTTCTTCAAACTTATTTTCCTTTCTATCAACTCTTTTGCCACCATCTTTCCCCTTCTCGAAGCCTTTTCCGTTTATTTTTCTTCAAACTTATTTTTCCTTTCTATCAACTCTTTTTCCACCATCTTTCCCCTTCTCTTCAAGCCTTTTCCGTTTATTTTTCTTCAAACTTATTTTTCCTTTCTATCAACTCTTTTCCACCATCTTTCCCCTTCTCAAGCCTTTTCCGTTTATTTTTCTTCAAACTTATTTTTCCTTTCTATCAACTCTTTTCCACCATCTTTTCCCTTCTCAAGCTCTTTCCGTTTATCTTTCTTCAAACTTATTTTTCCTTTCTATCAACTCTTTATCCACCATCTTTCCCCTTCTGAAGCCTTTTCCGTTTATTTTTCTTCAAACTTATTTTTCCTTTCTATCAACTCTTTTTCCACCATCTTTCCCCTTCTCAAGCTCTTTCCGTTTATCTTTCTTCAAACTTATTTTCCTTTCAATCAACTCTTTTCCACCATCTTTCCCCTTCTCAAGCCTTTTCCGTTTATTTTTCTTCAAACTTATTTTTCCTTTCTATCAACTCTTTTTCCACCATCTTTCCCCTTCTCAAGCCTTTTCCGTTTATTTTTCTTCAAACTTATTTTTCCTTCCTATCAACTCTTTTCCACCATCTTTCCCCTTCTCAAGCCTTTTCCGTTTATTTTTCTTCAAACTTATTTTTCCTTTCTATCAACTCTTTTTCCACCATCTTTCCCCTTCTCAAGCCTTTTCCGTTTATATTTCTTCAAACTTATTTTTCCTTTCTATCAACTCTTTTTCCACCATCTTTCCCCTTCTCAAGGCTTTCCGTTTATTTTTCTTCAAACTTATTTTTCCTTTCTATCAACTCTTTTTCCACCATCTTTCCCCTTCTCAAGCCTTTTCCGTTTATTTTTCTTCAAACTTATTTTTCCTTTCTATCAACTCTTTTTCCACCATCTTTCCCCTTCTCAAGCCTTTTCCGTTTATTTTCTTCAAACTTATTTTTCCTTTCTATCAACTCTTTTTCCAGCATCTTTCCCCTTCAAGCCTTTTCCGTTTATTTTTCTTCAAACTTATTTTTCTCCTTTTCATCAACTCTTTTCCACCATCTTTCCCTTCTCAAGCTCTTTCCGTTTATCTTTCTTCAAACTTATTTTTCCTTTCTATCAACTCTTTTCCACCATCTTTCCCCTTCTCAAGCCTTTTCCGTTTATTTTTCTTCCTCAAACTTATTTTTCCTTTTCTATCAACTCTTTTCCACCATCTTTTCCTTTCTCAAGCTCTTTCCGTTTATCTTTCTTCAAACTTATTTTTCCTTTCTATCAACTCTTTCCACCATCTTTCCCCTTTCTCAAGCCTTTTCCGTTTATTTTTCTTCAAACTTATTTTTCCTTTCTATCAACTCTTTTTCCACCATCTTTCCCCTTCTCAAGCCTTTTCTCTGTTTATTTTTCTTCAAACTTATTTTTCCTTTCTATCAACTCTTTTTCCACCATCTTTCCCCTTCTCAAGCCTTTTCCGTTTATTTTTTCTTCAAACTTATTTTTCCTTCTATCAACTCTTTTTCCACCATCTTTTCCCTTCTCAAGCCTTTTCCGTTTATTTTTCTTCAAACTTATTTTTTTCCTTTCTATCAACTCTTTTTCCAGCATCTTTTCCCCTTCTCAAGCCTTTTCCGTTTATCTTCTTCAAACTTATTTTTCCTTTCTATCAACTCTTTTTCCACCATCTGTTTCTTCTTCAAGTTCCTTCATTCAGCAAAAGTGACCACATTTTTCTTTTCGACTTTTTTCCACCATCTTCCCCTTCTCGTTTTTCCGTTTATTTTTCTCTCAAACTTATTTTTCCTTCTATCAACTCTTTTTCCAATTCATCTTCCTCAAGCCTTTTCCGTTTATTTTTCTTCAAACTTATTTTTCCTTTCTATCAACTCTTTTTCCACCATCTTTCCCTTCTCAAGCTTCCTTTTTCCGTTTATTTTTCTTCAAACTTATTTTTCCCTTCCTATCAACTCTTTTCCCCACCATCTTTCCCCTTCTCAAGCCTTTTCCGTTTATTTTTCTTCAAACTTATTTTTCCTTTCTATCAACTCTTTTTCCACCATCTTCCCTTCTCAGCCTTTTCCGTTTATTTTCTCTTCAAATTTATTTTTCCTTTTCTATCAACTCTTTTTCCACCATCTTTCCCTCTCTCAAGCCTTTTCCGTTTATTTTTCTTCAAACTTATTTTTCCTTCCTATCAACTCTTTTTCCACCATCTTTCCCCTTCTCAAGCCTTTTCCGCTTATTTTTCTTCAAACTTATTTTTCCTTTCTATCAACTCTTCTCCCACCATCTTTTTCCTTCTCTGTCTCTTTCCGTTTATCTTTCTTCAAACTTATTTTTCTCTATCAACTCTTTTTCCACCATCTTTTCCCCTTCTCAAGCCTTTTCCGTTTATTTTTCTTCAAACTTATTTTTCCTTCCTATCAACTCTTTTTCCACCATCTTTCCCCTTCTCGCCTTTTCCGTTTATTTTTCTTCAAACTTATTTTTCCTTTCTATCAACTCTTTTTTCCACTGATCTTCCCCTTCTAAGCCTTTTTCCTGTTTATTTTCTTCAAACTGATTTTTCCTTTCATCAACTTTTCCATCATCCTTCCTTCCTTGCCTTCCTTTTTCCTCCGTTTGTTAAAAAAGAATCTGAGTGCGCGATTAACTTTTTTTCCATCATCTTTTTCCTTCCTCTCGCTCCTTCCGTCTATTCTCTCTCTCTCTCCAATCCGAGTCCTTTTTTTTTTTTTCATCAATCCCTCTTTTCCACATCTTTTCCCTTCTCCCTAAGTTTCTTCCGTTTATCTTTCTTCAAACTTATTTTTCCTTTCTATCAACTCTTTTCCACCATCTTTCTCCTTCTCAAGCCTTTTCCTGCTTGATGCCTTTTCTCAAACTTATTTTTCCTTTCTATCAACTCTCTTTTCCACCATCTTTCCCCTTCTCAAGCCTTTTCCTGTTTATTTTTCTTCAAACTTATTTTTCCTTCCTATCAACTCTTTTTCCACCATCTTTCCCCCTTCTCAAGCCTTTTCCGTTTATTTTTCTTCAAACTTATTTTTCCTTTCTATCAACTCTTTTCCACCATCTTTCCCCTTCTCAAGCCTTTTTCCGTTTATTTCTTCTTCAACCATTTTTCCCTCTTCTTCCTATCAACTCTTTTCCACCATCTTTCCCCTTCTCAAGCCTTTTCCGTTTATTTTTCTTCAAACTTATTTTTCCTTTCTATCAACTCTTTTTCCACCATCTTTCCCCTTCTCAAGCCTTTTCCGTTTATTTTTCTTCAAACTTATTTTTCCTTTCTATCAACTCTTTCCACCATCTTTTCCCCTCCTCGTTTTCCTCTGTTTATTTTTTCAACTTATTTTTCCTTTTCCATCAACTCTTTTTCCACCTGATCTTTCCCCTTCTCAAGCCTTTTCCGTTTATTTTTCTTCAAACTTATTTTTCCTTCCTATCAACTCTTTTTCCACCATCTTTCCCCTTCTCAAGCCTTTTCCGTTTATTTTTCTTCAAACTTATTTTTCCTTTCTATCAACTCTTTTCCATCATCTTTCCCCTTCTCAAGCCTTTTCCGTTTATTTTTCTCTCTCTCAAACTTATTTTTCCTTTCTATCAACTCTTTTTCCACCATCTTTCCCCTTCTCAAGCCTTTTCCGTTTATTTTTCTTCAAACTTATTTTTCCTTCCTATCAACTCTTTTCCACCATCTTTCCCCTTCTCAAGCCTTTTCCGTTTATTTTTCTTCTCAAACTTATTTTTCCTTTCTATCAACTCTTTTTCCACCATCTTTTCCCTTCTCAAGCCTTTTCCGTTTATTTTTCTTCAAACTTATTTTTCCTCTCATCAACTCTTTTTCCACCATCTTTCCCCTTCTCAAGCCTTTTCCGTTTATTTTTCTTCAAACTTATTTTTCCTTTCTATCAACTCTTTTTCCACCATCTTTTCCCCTTCTCAAGCCTTTTCCGTTTATTTTTCTTCAAACTGAGTTTTTCCTTTCTATCAACTCTTTTCCACCATCTTTCCCTTCTCGTTTTTCTCGTTTTTATTTTTCTTCAAACTTATTTTTCCTTCCTATCAACTCTTTTTCCACCATCTTTCCCCTTCTCAAGCCTTTTCCGTTTATTTTTCTTCAAACTTATTTTTCCTTTCTATCAACTCTTTTTCGACCATCTTTTCCTTCAAGCTCTCCTCCGTCTGTCGCGCTAAACTTATTTTTTTTATCAACTTTTTCGACGATCTTTCCTTCCTGTTTCCTTCCGTCTTTTTCTCTCAAACTTATTTCTCTCTCTCTCTCTCTCTCATCAACTCTTTTTCCACCATCTTCCCCTTCTCAAGCCTTTTCCGTTTATTTTTCTTCAAACTTATTTTTCCTTTCTATCAACTCTTTTCCACCATCTTTTCCCCTTCTCAAGCTCTTTCCGTTTATCTTTCTTCAAACTTATTTTTCCTTTCTATCAACTCTTTCTCAACCATCTTTCCCCTTCTCAAGCCTTTTCCGTTTATTTTTCTTCAAACTTATTTTTCCTTTCTATCAACTCTTTTCCACCATCTTTTCCCCTTCTCAAGCCTTTTCCGTTTATTTTTCTTCAAACTTATTTTTCCTTTCTATCAACTCTTTTCCACCATCTTTTTCCTCTCTCAAGCTCTTTCCGTTTATCTTTCTTCAAACTTATTTTTCCTTTCTATCAACTCTTCTCCACCATCTTTTCCCCTTCTCAAGATTTTCCGTTTATTTTTCTTCAAACTTATTTTTCCTTTCTATCAACTCTTTTGCCACCATCTTTCCCCTTCTCAAGCCTTTTCCGTTTATTTTTCTTCAAACTTATTTTTCTTCTCTATCAACTCTTTTTCCACCATCTTTCCCCTCTTCAAGCCTTTTCCTGTTCATTCTTCAAACTTATTTTTCCTTTCTATCAACTCTTCCACCATCTTTCCCCTTCAAGCCTTTTTCCGTTTATTTTTCTTCAAACTTATTTTTCCTTTCATCAACTCTTTTCCACCATCTTTCTCCTTCTCAAGCTCTTTCCGTTTATCTTCAAACTTATTTTCCTTTCTATCAATCCCTTTATCCACCATCTTTTCCCCTTCTGAAGCCTTTTCCGTTTATTTTTTCTTCAAACTTATTTTTCCTTTCTATCAACTCTTTTTCCACCATCTTTCCCCTTCTCAAGCTCTTTCCGTTTATCTTTCTTCAAACTTATTTTTCCTTTCAATCAACTCTCTTTCTCCACCATATCTTCTCTTCTCAAGCCTTTTCCCGTTTATTTTTCTTCAAACTTATTTTTCTCATCAACTCTTTTTCCACCATCTTTCCCCTTCTCAAGCCTTTTCCGTTTATTTTTCTTCAAACTTATTTTTCCTTCCTATCAACTCTTTTTCCACCATCTTTCCCCTTCTCAAGCCTTTTCCCGTTTATTTTTCTTCAAACTTATTTTTCCTTTCTATCAACTCTTTTTCCACCATCTTTCCTCAAGCCTTTTTCCGTTTATATTTCTTCAAACTTATTTTCCTTTTTCTATCAACTCTTTTTCCACCATCTTTCCCCTTCTCAAGGCTTTCCGTTTATTTTTCTTCAAACTTATTTTTCCTTTCTATCAACTCTTTTTCCACCATCTTTCCCCTTCTCTAAGCCTTTTCCGTTTATTTTTTCTTCAAACTTATTTTTTTTTTTGATGATCTTCGTGCCGACGATCTTTCCCCTCTTCTCTCGCTTCCGTTTATTTTTCTTCAAACTTATTTTTCCTCTTTCATCAACTCTTCCAGCATCTTTCCCCTTTCAAGCCTTTTCCGTTTATCTTTCTTCAAACTTATTTTTCCTTTCTATCAACTCTTTTTCCACCATCTTTCCCCTTCTCAAGCCTTTTCCGTTTATTTTCTCTTCAAACTTATTTTTCCTTTCTATCAACTCTTTTTCCACCATCTTTCCCCTTCTCAAGCCTTTTCCGTTTATTTTTCTTCAAACTTATTTTTCCTTTCTATCAACTCTTTTCCACCATCTTCCCTTCTCAAGCCTTTTCCGTTTATTTTTCTTCAAACTTATTTTTCCTTTCTATCAACTCTTTTCCACCATCTTTTCCCCTTCTCGTTTTTCCGTTTATTTTTCTTCAAACTTATTTTTCCTTTCTATCAACTCTTTTCCACCATCTTTCCCCTTCTCAAGCCTTTTCCCGTTTATTTTTCTTCAAAATTTATTTTTCCTTTCTATCAACTCTTTTCCACCATCTTTCCCCTTCTCAAGCCTTTTTCCGTTTATTTTTCTTCAAACTTATTTTTCCTTCTATCAACTCTTTTCCACCATCTTTCCCCTTCTCAAGCCTTTTTCCGTTTATTTTTCTTCAAACTTATTTTTCCTTTCGATCAACTTTTCCACTCCATCTTCCTCTCGTTTCTTCCGTCGATTCTTCAATCCGAGTGCGTGCGATTAATCTCGTTGATTTTATTTTTCTTTTTCCTGTTTCTTCCACGAGTGCGCTTAACGAAAAAGTGATTAATCTCGCCGATGATTTTTCCTTCCCGCTCCTCCGTCTATTTTCCTTCAACCATTTTCCTTCTCTTTCATCAACTCTTCCACCATCTTTCACCTTCTCGCTCCTTCCGTCTATAAAAAATAAACTTATTTTTCCTTTCATCAACTTTTTCCACCATCTTTCCCTCTTCTCAAGCCTTTTCCGTTTATTTTTCTTCAAACTTATTTTTCCTTTCTATCAACTCTTTTCCACCATCTTTCCCTTCTCAAGCCTTTTCCGTTTATTTTTCTTCAAACTTATTTTTCCTTTCTATCAACTCTTTTTCCACCATCTTTCCCCTTCTCAAGCCTTTTCCGTTTATTTTCTTCAAATTTATTTTTCTCCTTTCTATCAACTCTTTTTCCACCATCTTTCCCCTTCTCAAGCCTTTTCCGTTTATTTTTCTTCAAACTTATTTTTCCTTTCTATCAACTCTTTTTCCACCATCTTTTCCCCTTCTCAAGCTCTTTCCGTTTATTTTTCTTCAAACTTATTTTTCCTTTCTATCAACTCTTTCACCATCTTTCCCCTTCTCAAGCTCTTTCCGTTTATTTTTCTTCAAACTTATTTTTCCTTTCTATCAACTTCATTCCACCATCTTTCCCTTCTCAAGACTTTTCCGTTTATCTTCCAAACTTCATTCTTTCCATCAACCTTTTCCAATTCATCTTCTTCAAGTCTTTTCCATTTTTTTTTTTCAAACTTATTTTTCTTCATCAACTCTCTTTTCCACCATCTTTCCCCTTCTCAAGCCCTTTCCGTTTATTTTTCTTCAAACTTATTTTTCCTTTCTATCAAATCTTTATCCACCATCTTTCCCCTTCTGAAGCCCTTTCCGTTTATTTTTCTTCAAACTTATATTTCCTTTCTATCAACTCTTTTTCCACCATCTTTCCCCTTCTCAAGCCTTTTCCGTTTATTTTTCTTCAAACTTATTTTTCCTTCTATCAACTCTTTTCCACCATCTTTCCCCTTCTCAAGCCTTTTCCGTTTATTTTTCTTCAAACTTATTTTCCTTTCTATCAACTCTTTTTCCACCATCTTTCCCCTTCTCAAGCTCTTTCCGTTTATTTTTCTTCAAACTTATTTTTCCTTTCTATCAACTCTTTTTCCACCATCTTTTCCCCTTCTCAAGCTCTTTCCGTTTATTTTTCTTTCAAACTTATTTTTCCTTTCTATCAACTCTTTTCCACCATCTTTCCCCTTCTCAAGCCTTTTCCGTTTATTTTTCTTCAAAATTATTTTTCCTTTCTATCAACTCTTTTTCCACCATCTTTTCCCCTTCTCAAGCTCTTTCCGTTTATTTTTCTTCAAACTTATTTTTCCTTTCTATCAACTCTTTTTCCACCATCTTTCCCTTCTCTCAAGCTCTTTTTCCTTCCATTTTCTTCAAACTTATTTTTCCCTTCCATCAACTCTTCCACTCCATCTTCCCCTTCTGAGCCCTCTGTTTATTTTTCTTCAAACTTATTTTTCCTTTCATCAACTTTTTCCACCATCTTTTTTTTTGAAAGTTTTTCGATTATTTTTCTTCAAACTTCATTTTTCCTTCTATCAACTCTTTTTCCACCATCTTTTCCCTTCTCAAGCTCTTTCCGTTTATTTTTCTTCAAACTTATTTTTCCTTTCTATCAACTCTTTTTCCACCATCTTTCCCCTTCTGAAGCCTTTTCCGTTTATTTTTCTTCAAACTTATTTTTCCTTTCTATCAACTCTTTTCCACCATCTTTCCCCTTCTCAAGCCTTTTCCGTTTATTTTTCTCAAACTTATTTTTCCTTTCATCAACTCTTTTCCACCATCTTTCCCCTTCTCAAGCCTTTTCCGTTTATTTTTCTTCAAACTTATTTTTCCTTTCTATCAACTCTTTTTCCACCATCTTTCCCCTTCTCAAGCCTTTTCCGTTTATTTTTCTTCAAACGGCTTTTCCTTTCTATCAACTCTTTTTCCACCATCTTTCCCCTTCTCAAGCCTTTTCCGTTTATTTTTCAAACTTATTTTTCCTTTCTATCAACTCTTTTTCCACCATCTTTCCCCTTCTCAAGCCTTTTCCGTTTATTTTTCTTCAAACTTATTTTTCCTTTCTCTATCAACTCTTTTTTCCACCATCTTTTCCCCTTCTCAAGCCTTTTCCGTTTATTTTTCTATAAACTTATTTTTCCTTTCTATCAACTCTTTTTCCAATCTAACATCTTTTCCCCTTTCCTCAAGCCTTTTCCGTTTATTTTTCTTCAAACTTATTTTTCCTTTCATCAACTCTTTCCACCATCTTTCCCTTTCAAGCCTTTTCCGTTTATTTTTCTCAAACTTATTTTTCCTTTCTATCAACTCTTTCCCACCATCTTTCCCCCTTCTCAAGCCTTTTCCGTTTATTTTTCTTCAAACTTATTTTTCCTTCTATCAACTCTTCTTTTTCCACCATCTTTCCCCTTTCTCAAGCCTTTTCCGTTTAGTTTTCTTCAAATTATTTTTCCTTTCTATCAACTCTTTTTCCACCATCTTTCCCCTTCTCAAGCCTTTTCCGTTTATTTTTCTTCAAACTTATTTTTCCTTTCTATCAACTCTTTTCCACCACATTTCCTTCTCAAGCCTTTTCCGTTTATTTTTCTTCAAACTTATTTTTCCTTTCTATCAACTCTTTTTCCACCATCTTTTCCTTCTCAAGCCTTTTCCGTTTATTTTTCTTCAAACTTATTTTTCCTTTCTATCAACTCTTTTTTCCACCATCTTTCCCCTCAAGCCTTTTCCGTTTATTTTTCTCTTCAAACTTATTTTTCCTTTCTATCAACTCTTTTTTCCACCATCTTTCTCTTCTCAAGCCTTTTCCGTTTATTTTTCTTCAAACTTATTTTTTCCTCTTTCTATCAACTCTTTTCCACCATCTTTTCCTTCTCAAGCTCTTTCCGTTTATTTTTCTTCAAACTTATTTTTTTTTTTTTCGACCACCCTTTTTCGACGATCTTCCTCTCTCAAGCCTTTTCCGTTTATTTTTCTTCAAACTATTTTTCCTTCTATCAACTCTTTTTCCACCATCTTTCCCCTTCTCAAGCTCTTTCCGTTTATCTTTCTTCAAACTTATTTTTCCTTTCTATCAACACTTTTTCCACCATCTTTCCCCTTCTCAAGCCTTTTCCGTTTATTTTTCTTCAAACTTATTTTTCCTTTCTATCAACTCTTTTCCACCATCTTTCCCCAAGCTCTTTCCGATTATTTTTCTTCAAACTTATTTTTCCTTTCTATCAACTCTTTTCCACCATCTTTTCCTTCTCAAGCTCTTTCCGTTTATCTTTCTTCAAACTTATTTTCCTTTTCTATCAACTCTTTTTCCACCATCTTTCCCCCTTCTCGCCTTTTCCGTTTATCTTTCTTCAAACTTATTTTTCCTTTCTATCAACTCTTTTCCACCATCTTTCCCCTTCTCAAGCCTTTTCCGTTTATTTTTCTTCAAACTTATTTTTCCTTTCTATCAACTCTTTTTCCACCATCTTTCCCCTTCTCAAGCCTTTTCCGTTTATTTTTCTTCAAACTTATTTTTCCTTTCTATCAACTCTTTTTCCACCACATTTCCTTCCTCGTTTCCTTTTCCGTTTATTTTTCTTCAAACTTATTTTTCCTTTCTATCAACTCTTTCCACCACTTCCCCTTCTCAAGTTTTTCCGTTTATTTTTCTTCAAACTTATTTTTCCTTTCTATCAACTCTTTTCCACCATCTTTCCCCTTTCTGTTTCTTCCGTTTATTTCTTCAAACTTATTTTCCTCTATCAACTTCCTTTTCCAATTCATCTTTCCCCTTCTCAAGCCTTTTCCGTTTATTTTTCTTCAAACTTATTTTTCCTTTCATCAACTTCCTCTTTCCACCATCTTTCCCCTTCTCAAGCCTTTTCCGTTTATTTTCTCTTCAAACTTTATTTTTCCTTTCTATCAACTCTTTTCCCACCATCTTTTCCCCTTCTCAAGCTCTTTCCGTTTATTTTTCTTTCAAACTTATTTTTCCTTTCTATCAACTCTTTCCACCATCTTTCCCCTTCTCAAGCCTTTTTCTGTTTATTTTTCTTCAAACTTATTTTTCCTTTCTATCAACTCTTTTCCACCATCTTTCCCCTTCTCAAGCTCTTCCGTTTATTTTTCTTCAAACTGTATTTTTCCTTTCTATCAACTCTTTTCCACCATCTTTCCCCTTCTCAAGCTCTTTCCGTTTATCTTTCAAACTTATTTTTCCTTTCTATCAACACTTTTTCCACCATCTTCCCCCTTCTCAAGCCTTTTCCGTTTATTTTTCTTCAAACTTATTTTTCCTTTCTATCAACTCTTTCCACCATCTTTCCCCTTCTCTCAAAGCTCTTTTCCGTTTATTTTTCTTCAAACTTATTTTTCCTTTCTATCAACTCTTTTCCACCATCTTTCCCCTTCTCAAGCTCTTTCCTGTTTATTTTTCTTCAAACTTATTTTTCCTTTCTATCAACTCTTTTTCCACCATCTTTCTCCTTCTCAAGCCTTTTCCGTTTATTTTTTCATCCAAGTTTTTCTTTATCCTTTTTCCACCATCCTTCCTTCTCTGCCTTTCTTTTGCTGTTTATTTTTCTTCAAACTTATTTTTCCTTTCTATCAACTCTTTTCCACCATCTTTCCTCGCCTTTTCCGTTTATTTTTTCTTCAAACTTATTTTCTCCTTTCTATCAACTCTTTTTCCACCATCTTTTCCCCTTCTCAAGCCTTTTCCGTTTATTTTTCTTCAACTTATTTTTCTCTCTTTCTATCAACTCTTTTTCCACCATCTTTCCCCTTCTCAAGCCTTTTCCGTTTATTTTTCTTCAAACTTATTTTTCCTTTCTATCAACTCTTTTTCCACCATCTTTCCCCTTCTCAAGCTCTTTCCGTTTATTTTTCTTCAAACTTATTTTTCCTTTCTATCAACTCTTTTCCACCATCTTTCCCCTTCTCAAGCCTTTTCCGTTTATTTTTCTTCAAACTTATTTTTCCTTTCTATCAACTCTTTTTCCACCATCTTTTCCCCTTCTCAAGCCTTTTCCCGTTTATTTTTCTTCAAACTTATTTTTCCTTTCTAGTCAACTCTTTTCCACCATCTTTCCCCTTCTCAAGCTCTTTCCGTTTATCTTTCTTCAAACTTATTTTCCTTTCTATCAACACTTTTTCCACCATCTTTCCCCTTCTAAAGCCTTTTCCGTTTATTTTTTCTTCAAACTTATTTTTCCTTTCTATCAACTCTTTTCCACCATCTTTCCCCTTCTCAAGCTCTTTCCGTCGTTTTCTTCAAACTTATTTTAAAAAGTATGATCTTTATGCTGATTTACGCCTTTTTCTGGGTTTTCCTTCCATTATCTTCAAACTTATTTTTCCTTTCATCAACTCTTTCCACCATCTTTCCCCTTCTCAAGCCTTTTCCGTTTATTTTTCTTCAAACTTATTTTTCCTTTCTATCAATCCCCCATTCCACCATCTTTCCCCTTCTCGCCTTTTCCGTTTATTTTTCTTCAAACTTATTTTTCCTTTCTATCAACTCTTTTCCACCATCTTTTCCCCTTCTCAAGCTCTTTCCGTTTATTTTTCTTCAAACTTATTTTTCCTTTCTATCAACTCTTTTCCACCATCTTTCCCCTTCTCAAGCCCTTCCGTTTATTTTTCTTCAAACTTATTTTTCTCATCAACTCTTTTCCACCATCTTTTCCCTTCTCAAGCTCTTTCCGTTTATCTTTCTTCAAACTTATTTTTCCTTTCTATCAACTCTTTTTCCACCATCTTTCCCCTTCTCAAGCCTTTTCCGTTTATTTTTCTTCAAACTTATTTTTCCTTTCTATCAACTCTTTTCCACCATCTTTTCCCCTTCTCAAGCTCTTTCCGTTTATTTTTCTTCAAACTTATTTTTCCTTTCTATCAACTCTTTTTCCACCATCTTTCCCTTCTCAAGCTCTTTCCGTTTATTTTTCTTCAAACTTATTTTTCCTTTCTATCAACTCTTTTCCACCATCTTTCCCCTTCTCAAGCTCTTTCCGTTTATTTTTCTTCAAACTTATTTTTCATTTCTATCAACTTTTCTCACCATCTTTTCCCCTTCTCAAGACTTTTCCGTTTGGCAAAAGTGAACGGAGGGAAAAAAGTGATTAATCTTTTTCCACCATCTTTCCCCTCTCAAGCCCTTTCCGTTTATCTTTCAAACTTATTTTTCCTTTCTATCAACTCTTTTTCCACCATCTTCCCCTTCTCAAGACTTTTCCGTTTATTTTTCTTCAAACTTATTTTTCTCCTTTCTATCAACTCTTTATCCACCATCTTTCCCTTCTCAAGACTTTTCCGTTTATTTTTCTTCAAACTTATTTTTCCTTTCTATCAACTCTTTTTCCACCATCTTTCCCTTCTCAAGCCTTTTCCGCGTTTATTTTTCTTCAAACTTATTTTCCTTTCTATCAACTCTTTTTCCACCATCTTTCCCCTTCTCAAGCCTTTTCCGTTTATTTTTCTTCAAACTTATTTTTCCTTTCTATCAACTCTTTTCCACCATCTTTCCCCTTCTCAAGCCTTTTCCGTTTATTTTTCTTCAAACTTATTTTTCCTTTCTATCAACTCTTTCCACCATCTTTTCCCTTCTCAAGCTCTTTCCGTTTATCTTTCTTCAAACTTATTTTCCCTTTCTATCAACTCTTTTTCCACCATCTTTCCCCTTTCTCAAGCCTTTTCCGTTTATTTTTCTTCAAACTTATTTTTCCTTTCTATCAACTCTTTTTTCCACCATCTTTTCCCCTTCTCAAGCCTTTTTCCGTTTATTTTTCTTCAAACTTATTTTTCCTTTCTATCAACTCTTTTCCACCATCTTTCCCCTTCTCAAGCCTTTTCCGTTTATTTTTCTTTCCTCAAACTTATTTTTCCTTTCTATCAACTCTTTTTCCACCATCTTCCCCTTCCTAAGCCTTCCGTTTATTTTTTTTTTAACGAGTGCCTTTTCATCAACTTTTCCACCATCTTTTCCCTTCTCAAGCCTTTTCCGTTTATTTTCTCTTCAAACTTATTTTCCTTTTCTATCAACTCTTTTTCCACCATCTTTCCCCTTCTCAAGCCTTTTCCGTTTATTTTTCTTCTCTCAAACTTATTTTTCCTTTCTATCAACTCTTTCCACCATCTTTTCCCCTTCTCAAGCCTTTTCCGTTTATTTTTCTTCAAACTTATTTTTCCTTTCTATCAATCCTTTTCCACCATCTTTCCCTTCTCAAGCTCTTTCCGTTTATTTTTCTTCAAACTTATTTTTCCTTTCTATCAACTCTTTCCACCATCTTTCCCCTTCTCAAGCTCTTTCCGTTTATTTTTCTTCAAACTTATTTTTCCTTTCTATCAACTCTTTTCCACCATCTTTCCCCTTCCTTTAAGCCTTTTCCGTTTATTTTTCTTCAAACTTATTTTTCCTTTCATCAACTCTTTTTCCACCATCTTTCCCCTTCTCAAGCCCTTTCCGTTTATCTTTCTTCAAACTTATTTTTTTCTCTATCAACTCTTTTTCCACCATCTTTTCCCCTTCTCAAGCCTTTTCCGTTTATTTTTCTTCAAACTTATTTTTCCTTTCTATCAACTCTTTTCCACCATCTTTCCCTTCTCAAGCCTTTTCCGTTTATTTTTCTTCAAACTTATTTTTCTCCTTTCATCAACTCTTTTTCCACCATCTTTTTCCTTCTCAAGCTCTTTCCGTTTATCTTTCTTCAAACTTTATTTTTTTTTTTTTTTTTTTTATCAACTTCTTTTTCCGACCATCTTCCCCTTCCTGCTTCCTTCCACGAGCGTGCCAAACTGCTTTTTTTTTCGACGATCTCGCCGATGATCTTTCCCTTCTCAAGCTCGTTTATCTTTCTTCAAACTTATTTTCCTTTCATCAACTCTCTTTTTTCCACCATCTTTCCCTCCTCAAGCTCTTTCCGTTTATTTTTCTTCAAACTTATTTTACCTTTCTTATCAACTCTTTTTCCACCATCTTTCCCCTTCTCAAGCCTTTTCCGTTTATTTTTCTTCAAACTTATTTTTCCTTTCTATCAACTCTTTTCCACCATCTTTTCCCCTTCTCAAGCTCTTTCCGTTTATCTTTCTTCAAACTTATTTTTCCTTTCTATCAACTCTTTTTCCACCATCTTTCCCCTTCTCAAGCCTTTTCCGTTTATTTTTCTTTCAAACTTATTTTTCCTTTCTATCAACTCTTTTCCACCATCTTCCCCTTCTCAAGCCTTTTCCGTTTATTTTTCTTCAAACTTATTTTTCCTTTCTATCAACTCTTTTTCCACCATCTTTCCCCTTCTCAAGACTTTTCCGTTTATTTTTCTTCAAACTTATTTTTCCTCTTTCTCTATCAACTCTTTTTCCACCATCTTTTCCCTTCTCAAGCTCTTTTTCCGTTTATCTTTCTTCAAACTTATTTTTCCTTTCTATCAACTCTTTTCCACCATCTTTTCCCTTCTGAAGCTCTTTCCGTTTATCTTTCTTCAAACTTATTTTTCTTTTTCATCACCCAAAGTTGATTATTAAAAAAAAAAGGAAGAGTCAAAAGTGATTTGCGCTTATTAATCTCTTTTTCCACCATCTTTCCCTTCTCAAGCCTTTTCCGTTTATCTTCTTCAAACTTATTTTTCCTTTTTCATCAACTCTTTTCCACCATCTTTTCCCCTTCTCAAGCCTTTTCCGTTTATCTTTCTTCAAACTTATTTTTCCTTTCTATCAACTCTTTTTCCACCATCTTTTCCCTTTCTCAAGCTCTTTCCGTTTATCTTTTCTTCAACTTATTTTTCTTTCTTCTTCTATCAACTCTTTTCCACCATCTTTTTCCCCTTCTCAAGCTCTTTCCGTTTATCTTTCTCTCAAACTTATTTTTCCTTTCTATCAACTCTTTTTCCACCATCTTTTCCCCTTCTCAAGCTCTTTCCGTTTATCTTTCTTCAAACTTATTTTTCCTTTCTATCAACTCTTATCCACCATCTTTTCCCCTTTCCCAAGCCTTTTCCGTTTATTTTTCTTCAAACTTATTTTTCCTTTTCTATCAACTCTTTTTCCACCATCTTTCCCCCTTCTCAAGCTCTTTCCGTTTATTTTTTCTTCAAACTTATTTTTTCCTTTCCATCAACTCTTTTTCCACCATCTTTCCCCTTCTCAAGCTCTTTCCGTTTATCTTCTTCAAACGATGCCCTTTTCATCAACTCTTTCCACCATCTTTTCCCTTCTCAAGCTCTTTCCGTTTATCTTTCTTCAAACTTATTTTTCCTTTCTATCAACTCTTTTTCCACCATCTTTTCCCTTCTTGAAGCGCCGAAAGCGTGCGACGAAAAGCGCGATGATCTTCAAAGCTGATTATTTTTTTTTTGAAAAAGGAAAAGCGTTATTTTTCTTCAAACTTATTTTTCCTTTCTATCAACTCTTTTTCCACCATCTTTCCCCTTCTCAAGCCTTTTCCGTTTATTTTTCTTCAAACTTATTTTTCCTTTCTATCAACTCTTTATCCACCATCTTTCCCTTCTCAAGCTCTTTCCGTTTATTTTTCTTCAAACTTATTTTTCCTTTCATCAATCCCCTTTTTCCACCATCTTCCTTCTCAAGCTCTTTTCCGTTTATCTTTCTTCAAACTTATTTTCCTTTCTATCAACTCTTTTCCACCATCTTTTCCTTTCTCAAGCTCTTTCCGTTTATCTTTCTTCAAACTTATTTTTCCTTTCTATCAACTCTTTCCACCATCTTTTCCTTCTCAAGCTCTTTCCGTTTATCTTTCTTCAAACTTATTTTTCCTTTCTATCAACTCTTTTCCACCATCTTTTCCCCTTCTCAAGCTCTTTCCGTTTATCTTTCTTCAAACTTATTTTTCCTTTCTATCAACTCTTTTTCCACCATCTTTCCCCTTCTCAAGCCTTTTCCGTTTATTTTTCTTCAAACTTATTTTTCCTTTCTATCAACTCTCTTTTTCCACCATCTTTTCCCCTTCTCAAGCCTTTTCCGTTTATTTTTCTTCTCAAACTTATTTTTCCTTTCTATCAACTCTTTTCCACCATCTTTCCCTTCTCAAGCCTTTTCCGTTTATTTTTCTTCAAACTTATTTTTCCTTTCTATCAACTCTTTTCCACCAATCTTCCCTTCTCAAGATCTCCGTTTATTTTTCTTCAAACTTTCATTTTTCCTCTTCATCAACTCTTTTCCACCATCTTTTCCCTTCTCAAGCTCTTCCGTTTATCTTTCTTCAAACTTATTTTCCTTTCATCAACTCTTTTCCGTACCATCTTTCCCCTTCTCAAGCCTTTTCCGTTTATTTTTTCTTCAAACTTATTTTTCCTTTCTATCAACTCTTTTTCCACCATCTTTTCCTTCTCAAGCCTTTTCCGTTTATTTTTCTTCAAACTTATTTTTTTCCTTTCTATCAACTCTCCTTTTTCCACCATCTTTCCCCTTCTCAAGCCTTTTCCGTTTATTTTTCTTCAAACTTATTTTTCCTTTCTATCAACTCTTTTCCACCATCTTTTCCCTTCTCAAGCTCTTTCCGTTTATCTTTCTTCTCAAAACTTATTTTTCCTTTCTATCAACTCTTTTCCACCATCTTTTCCTTCTCAAGCTCTTTCCGTTTATCTTTCTTCAAACTTATTTTTCCTTTCTCATCAACTCTTTTCCACCATCTTTCCCCTTCTCAAGCCTTTTCCGTTTATTTTTCTTCAAACTTATTTTTCCTTTCTATCAACTCTTTTTCCACCATCTTTCCCCTTCTCAAGCCTTTTCCGTTTATTTTTCTTCAAACTTATTTTTTCCTTTCTATCAACTCTTTTCCACCATCTTTTCCCCTTCTCAAGCTCTTTCCGTTTATTTTTCTTCAAACTTATTTTTCCTTTTCTATCAACTCTTTTCCACCATCTTTTTCCTTCTCAAGCTCTTTCCGTTTATCTTTCTTCAAACTTATTTTTCCTTTCTATCAACTCTTTCCACCATCTTCCTCAAGCTCTTTTCCGTTTATCCTTCTTCAAACTTATTTTCCTCTTTCATCAACTCTTTTCCACCATCTTCCCCTTCTCAAGCCTTTCCGCCATTTTTCTTCAAACTTTATTTTCCTTCTATCAACTCTTTTCCACCATCTTTCCCCTCTCTCAAGCCTTTTCCGTTTATTTTTCTTCAAACTTATTTTTCCTTTCTATCAACTCTTTTCCACCATCTTTTCCTTCTCAAGCTCTTTTTCCGTTTATCTTTCTTCAAACTTATTTTTCCTTTCTATCAACTCTTTTCCGCATTCATCTTTCCCCTTCTCAAGCCTTTTCCGTTTATTTTTCTTCAAACTTATTTTTCCTTTCTATCAACTTTTCCACCATCTTTCTCCTTCTCAAGCCTTTTCCGTTTATTTTTTCTTCAAACTTTTTCCTTCCTATCAACTCTTTTTCCACCATCTTTCCCCTCTCAAGCTCTTTCCGTTTATTTTTCTTCAAACTTATTTTTCCTTTCTATCAACTCTTTTTCCAGCCCATCTTTTCCCTTCTCAAGCTCTTTCCGTTTATCTTTCTTCAAACTTATTTTTCCTTTCTATCAACTCTTTTCCACCATCTTTCCCCTTCTCAAGCTCTTTCCGTTTATCTTTCTTCAAACTTATTTTTCCTTTCTATCAACTCTTTTCCACCATCTTTTCCCCTTCTCAAGCCTTTTCCGTTTATTTTTCTTCAAACTTATTTTTCCTTTCTATCAACTCTTTTCCACCATCTTTTCCTTCTCAAGCTCTTTCCGTTTATCTTTCTTCAAACTTATTTTTCTCCCTTCGACGATTTTGGCAAGTTGACGACGTTTCTTCGTTTCTTCCATTTATTTTTCTTCAAACTATTTTTCTTGATAATCTCGACGATCTTTCCCCTTCTCAAGCCTTTTCCGTTTATTTTTCTTCAAACTTATTTTTCCTTCCCATCAACTCTTTCCACCATCTTTCCCCTTCTCAAGCCTTTTCCGTTTATTTTTCTCAAAACTTATTTTTCCTTTCATCAACTCTTTTTCCACCATCTTTCCCCTTCTCAAGCCTTTTCCGTTTATTTTTCTTCAAACTTATTTTTCCTTTCTATCAACTCTTTTCCACCATCTTTTCCCCTTCTCAAGCCTTTTCCAAGTTTATTTTTCTTCAAACTTTATTTTTTCCTCTTCTAGCCAACTCTTTTTCCACCATCTTTCCCCTTCTCAAGCCTTTTCCGTTTATTTTTCTTCAAACTTATTTTTCCTTTCTATCAACTCTTTTCCACCATCTTTCCCCTTCTCAAGCCTTTTCCGTTTATTTTTTCTTCAAACTTATTTTTTCCTTTCTATCAACTCTCTCTCTTTTTCCACCATCTTTCCCCTTCTCAAGCCTTTTCCGTTTATTTTCTTCAAACTTATTTTTCCTTTCTATCAACTCTTTTTCCAGTACATCTTTCCCCTTCTCAAGCCTTTTCCGTTTATCTTTTTTCCAAAACTTATTTTTCCTTTCTATCAACTCTTTTTCACTCTTTCCCCTTCTCAAGCCTTTTCCGTTTATTTTTCTTCAAACTTATTTTTCCTTTCTATCAACTCGTGCCGATTTGTCGCCTTTCTTCCTGCTCCTTCCGTCTATAAAAACAACTATTTTTTTTTTTCGACATCTCGTGCCGATCATCTTTTTCTTTTTCCGTTTGTTTGCGCAAAAAGGACGAAAAGTGCAGACATCTCTTTTTCCAATCATCCTTCCTTCTCTCGCTCCTTCGTTTATTTTCTTCAACCATTTTCCTTTCATCAACTCTTTCCACCATCTTTCCCTTCTTGCCTTTTCCGTTTATTTTTCTCTTCAAATTTATTTTTCCTTTCTATCAACTCTTTTTCCACCATCTTTCCCCTTCTCAAGCCTTTTCCGTTTATTTTTCTTCAAACTTATTTTTCCTTTCTATCAACTCTTTTTCCACCATCTTTCCCCTTCTCAAGCCTTTTCCGTTTATTTTTCTTCAAACTTATTTTTCCTTTCATCAACTCTTTTTCCACCATCTTTTCCCCTTCTCAAGCCTTTTCCGTTTATTTTTCTTCAAACTTATTTTTCCTTTCTATCAACTCTTTTTCCACCATCTCTTTTCCCCTTCTCAAGCCTTTTCCGTTTATTTTTCTTCAAACTTATTTTTCCTTTTTCTATCAACTCTTTTTCCACCATCTTTTCCCCTTCTCAAGCCTTTTCCGTTTATTTTTCTTCAAACTTATTTTTCCTTTCTATCAACTCTTTTTCCACCATCTTTTCCTTCTCAAGCCTTTTCCGTTATTTTTTTCAACTATTTTTCCTCTATCAACTCTTTTTCCACCATCTTTCCCCTTCTCAAGCCTTTTCCCATGCATTCTTTCAACTACGCCTTTTCGATTAACTTTTTTTCCACCATCTTTCCCCTTCTCAAGCCTTTTCCGTTTATTTTCTTCAAACTTCATTTTTCCCTTTCATCAACTCTTCCAGCATCTTTCCCCTTCTCAAGCCTTTTCCGTTTATCTTTCTTCAAACTTATTTTCCTTTCTATCAACTCTTTTTCCAGCATCTTTCCCCTTCTCAAGCCTTTTCCGTTTATTTTTTCTTCAAACTTATTTTTCCTTTCTATCAACTCTTTTTCCACCATCTTTTCCTTCTCAAGCCTTTTCCGTTTATTTTTCTTCAAACTTATTTTTCCTTTCTATCAACTCTTTTTCCACCATCTTTCCCTTTCTCAAGCCTTTTCCGTTTATTTTCTTCAAACTTATTTTTCCTTTCTATCAACTCTTTTTCCACCATCTTTCCCCTTCTCAAGCCTTTTCCGTTTATTTTTCTTCAAACTTATTTTTCCTTTCTATCAACTCTTTTTCCACCATCTTTCCCCTTCTCAAGCCTTTTCCGTTTATTTTTCTTCAAATTTATTTTTCCTTTCTATCAACTCTTTTTCCACCATCTTTCCCCTTTCAAGCCTTTTCCGTTTATTTTTCTTCAAACTTATTTTTCCTTTCTATCAACTCTTTTTCCACCATCTTTCTCCTTCTCAAGCCTTTTCCGTTTATTTTTCTTCAAACTTATTTTTCCTTTCTATCAACTCTTTTTCCACCATCTTTTCCCCTTCTCAAGCCTTTTCCGTTTATTTTTCTTCAAACTTATTTTTTTCCTTTTGATTAACTTTTTTTTCCACCATCTTTCCCCTTTTCCTAAGCCTTTTTCCGTTTATTCTTCAAACTTATTCTTCCTTTCTATCAACCTCTTTTCCACCATCTTTCCCCTTCTCAAGCCTTTTCCGTTTATTTTTCTTCAAACTTATTTTTCCTTTTCATCAACTCTTTTTCCACCATCTTTCCCTTCTCAAGCCTTTTCCGTTTATTTTTCTTCAAACTTATTTTTCCTTTCTATCAACTTCTTTTTCCAATTCATCTTTCCCTTCTCAAGCCTTTTCCGTTTATTTTTCTTCAAACTTATTTTTCCTTTCTATCAAATCTTTTTCCACCATCTTTCCCCTTCTCAAGCTTCCTTTTCCGTTTATTTTTCTTCAAACTTATTTTTCCTTTCTATCAACTCTTTTCCACCATCTTTCCCCTTCTCAAGCCTTTTCCGTTTATTTTTCTTCAAATTTATTTTTCCTTTCTATCAACTCTTTTTCCACCATCTTTCCCCTTCTCAAGCCTTTTCCGTTTATTTTTCTTCAAACTTATTTTTCCTTTCTATCAACTCTTTTTCCACCATCTTTCCCCTTCTCAAGCCTTTTCCGTTTATTTTTCTTCAAACTTATTTTTCCTTTCTATCAACTCTTTTCCACCATCTTTTCTTCTTCTGTTTCTTCCGTTTATCTTCTTCAAACTTATTTTTCCTTTCATCAACTTTTTCCACCATCTTCCCCTTCTCAAGCCTTTTCCGTTTATTTTTCTTCAAACTTATTTTTCTCTTCTATCAACTCTTTTCCACCATCTTTCCCCTTCTCAAGCCTTTCCGTTTATTTTTCTTCAAATTTATTTTTCCTTTCTATCAACTCTTTTTCCACCATCTTTCCTTTCTCAAGCCTTTTCCGTTTATTTTTCTTCAAATTTATTTTTCCTTTCTATCAACTCTTTTCCACCATCTTTCCCCTTCTCAAGCCTTTTCCGTTTATTTTTCTTCAAACTTATTTTTCCTTTCTATCAACTCTTTTTCCACCATCTTTTCCCCTTCTCAAGCCTTTTCCGTTTATTTTTCTTCAAACTTATTTTTCCTTTCTATCAACTCTTTTCCACCATCTTTTCCATTCTCAAGCTCTTTCCGTTTATCTTTCTTCAAACTTATTTTTCCTTTCTATCAACTCTTTTCCACCATCTTCCCCTTCTCAAGCCTTTTCCGTTTATTTTTCTTCAAATTTATTTTTCCTTTCTATCAACTCTTTTCCACCATCTTTCCCCTTCTCAAGCCTTTTCCGTTTATTTTTCTTCAAACTTATTTTTCCTTTCTATCAACCTTTTTCCACCATCTTTCCCCTTCTCAAGCCTTTTCCGTTTATTTTTCTCTTCAAACTTATTTTTCCTTTCTATCAACTCTTTTTCCACCATTCTTCCCCTTCTCGTTTCCTTCCAGTTTTATTCTTCTTCAATCATTTTTCCTTTCATCAACTCTTCCACCCATCTTTCCCCTTCTCGCCTTTTCCGTTTATTTTTCTTCAAACTTATTTTTCCTTTCATCAACTCTTTTTCCACCATCTTTTTCCTTCTCAAGCTCTTTCCGTTTACATTTATATATATATATATATCTTTCTTCAAACTTATTTTTCCTTTCATCAACTCTTTTCCACCATCTTTCCCCTTCTCAAGCCTTTTCCGTTTATTTTCTCTCAAACTTATTTTTCCTTTCTATCAACTCTTTTTCCACCATCTTTCAGCTTCTCAAGCCTTTTCCGTTTATTTCTCTTCAAACTTATTATTTTTCCTTTTCTATCAACTCTTTTCCACCATCTTTTCCCTTCTCAAGCCTTTTCCGTTTATTTTTCTTCAAACTTATTTTTCCTTTCTATCAACTCTTTTTCCACCATCTTTCCCCTTCAAGTCTTTTTCCGTTTATTTTTCTTTCAAACTTATTTTTCCTTTCTATCAACTCTTTTTCCACCATCTTTCCTTCTCAAGCCTTTTCCGTTTATTTTTCTTCAAACTTATTTTTCCTTTCTATCAACTCTTTTCCACCATCTTTTTCCCTTCTCAAGCTCTTTCCGTTTATCTTTCTTCAAACTTATTTTTCCTTTCTATCAACTCTTTTTCCACCATCTTTCCCCTTCTCAAGCCTTTTCCGTTTATTTTTCTTTAAATCTGAGGCAAAAAAGATCTTTTTTTTCGATTATCTTTTCACTTCCTGCTCTTTCCGTTTATCTTTCTTCAAACTTATTTTTCTCCTTCTATCAACTCTTTTCCACCATCTTTCCCCTTCTCAAGCCTTTTCCGTTTATTTTTTCTTCAAACTTATTTTTCCTTTTCATCAATCCCTCTTTTTCCACCATCTTTCCTTCTCGTTTCCTTTTTCCGTTTATTTCTTCAAACTTATTTTTTCCTTTCTATCAACTCTTTTCCACCATCTTTCTCCTTCTCAAGCCTTTTCCGTTTATTTTTCTTCAAACTTATTTTTCCTTTCTATCAACATTTTTTCCACCATCTTTCCCCTTCTCAAGCCTTTACCGTTTATTTTTCTTCAAACTTATTTTTCCTTTCTATCAACTCTTTTCCACCATCTTTTCCTTCTCAAGCTCTTTCCGTTTATCTTTCTTCAAAACTTATTTTTCCTTTCTATCAACTCTTTTCCACCATCTTCCCCTTCTCAAGCCTTTTCCGTTTATTTTTCTTCAAACTTATTTTTCCTTTCTATCAACTTCCTTTTTCCACCATCTTTTCCCCTTCTCAAGCCTTTTCCGCTTATTTTTCTTCAAACTTATTTTTCCTTTCTATCAACTCTTTTTCCACCATCTTTTTCTCAAGCCTTTTCCGTTTATTTTTCTTCAAACTTATTTTTCCTTTCTATCAACTCTTTTCCACCATCGCGCTCTCTTCAAGCTCTTTCCGTTTATCTTTCTTCAAACTTATTTTTTTTTTGATTGATCTCGCCGACGATCTTTCCTTCGTTCCTTCCATTTATTTTTCCAACTTATTTTTTTTTGATTAATCTCAAAAAAGCCGACGATCTTCCTTCCTGTTTCTTCCGTCGATTTTCTTCCAACTTATTTTTTTTCGACATCCTTCGTGCCGACGATCTTTTCCCTTCTCTCGCTCCTTCCGTTTATTTTTCTTCAAACTTATCTTCTATCAACTCTCTTTTTCCACCATCTCTCTCTCGCTCTCTCCGTCTATTTTTCTTCAACTTATTTTTCTCTCTTTATCAACTTCGTGCCGACCATCTTTCTCTCTCTCGTTTCTTCCGTTTATTTTTCTTCAATCAAAAAAAAAAGACACTTTTTTTACTATCTTCCCCTTCTCGCCTTTTCCGTTTATTTTTCTTCAAACTTATTTTTCCTTTCTATCAACTCTTTTCCACCATCTTTCTCTCTCAAGCTCTTTCCGTTTATCTTTCTTCAACTTATTTTTCCTTTCTATCAACTCTTTTTCCACCATCTTTCCCCCTTCTCAAGCCTTTTCCGTTTATTTTTCTTCAAACTTATTTTTCCTTTCTATCAACTCTTTTTCCACCATCTTTTCCCCTTCTCAAGCCTTTTCCGTTTATTTTTCTTCAAACTTATTTTTCCTTTCATCAACTCTTTTCCACCATCTTTCCCCTTCTCAAGCCTTTTCCGTTTATTTTTCTTCAAACTTATTTTTCCTTTTCTATCAACCTCTTTTTCCACCATCTTTCCCCTTCTCAAGCCTTTTCCGTTTATCTTTCTTCAAACTTATTTTTCCTCTTCATCAACTCTTCCACCATCTTTCCCCTTCTCAAGCCTTTTTCCGTTTATTTTTCTTCAAACTTATTTTTCCTCTTTTCTATCAACTCTTTTTCCACCATCTTTTCCATTCTCAAGCTCTTTCCGTTTATCTTTTCTTCAAACTTATTTTTCCTTTCTATCAACTCTTCTTTTTCCACCATCTTTCCCTTTCTCAAGCCTTTTCCCGTTTATTTTTCTTCAAACTTATTTTTCCTTTCTATCAACTCTTTTCCACCATCTTTCCCCTTCTCAAGCCTTTTCCTTTATCTTTCTTCAAACTTATTTTTCCTTTTCTATCAACTCTTTTTCCACCATCTTTCCCCTTCTCAAGCCTTTTCCGTTTATTTTTCTTCAAACTTATTTTTCCTTTCTATCAACTCTTTTTCCACCATCTTCCCCTTCTCAAGCCTTTTCCGTTTATTTTTCTTCAAACTTATTTTTCCTTTCTATCAACTCTTTTCCACCATCTTTCCCCTTCTCAAGCCTTTTCCGTTTATCTTTCTTCAAACTTATTTTTCCTTTCTATCAACTCTTTTTCCACCATCTTTCCCCTTCTCAAGCCTTTTCCGTTTATTTTTCTTCAAAACTTATTTTTCCTTTCTATCAACTCTTTTCCACCATCTTTTCCATTCTCAAGCTCTTTCCGTTTATCTTTCTTCAAACTTATTTTTCCTTTCTAGCCACTTTTCCACCATCTTTTCCCCTTCTCAAGTTTTTTCCACGATGCTGCGCTAACCAGTAAGCGCGATTGATCTCGCCGACCACATTTCCTCCTCGTTTTCCTCCGTCTATCTTCCTTCAAACTGCGCAAAAAAAAAAGATCTCGTTGACGATCCTTCCTCCTTGCTTCCTCCGTCTATTTTTCTTCAAACTTATTTTTTCTTTGATTGACCCCGCCGACGATCTTTTTCCTTCTGTTTCTTCCATGATCCTTCAAACTCATTCTCTCTCTCATCAATCCTTCCACCATCCTTCCCCTTCCTGCCTTTCCGTTTATTTTTTTCAAACTTATTTTTTTTTCGACAACTTTTTCCACCATCTTTCCCCTTCTCAAGCCTTTCCGTTTATTTTTCTTCAAACTTATTTTTCCTTTCTATCAACTCTTTTTCCACCATCTTTCCCCTTCTCAAGCCTTTTCCGTTTATTTTTCTGCAAACTTATTTTTCCTTTCTATCAACTCTTTTTCCACCATCTTTCCCCTTCTCAAGCCTTTTTCCGTTTATTTTTCTTCAAACTTATTTTTCCTTTCTATCAACTCTTTTTCCACCATCTTTTCCCTTCTCAAGCCTTTTCCGTTTATTTTTCTTCAAACTCATTTTTCCTTTCTATCAACTCTTTTCCACCATCTTTCCCCTTCTCAAGCCTTTTCCGTTTATTTTTTCTTCAAACTTATTTTTCCTTTCTATCAACTCTTTTTCCACCATCTTTTCCCTTCTCAAGCCTTTTCCGTTTATTTTTTCTTCAAACTTATTTTTCCTTTCTATCAACTCTTTTTCCAACTATCTTTTCTTCGTTTTTCCATTCAGCAAAAAAGAACCGAAAAGTTTTTTTCGATGATCTTCTTGCCGACGACGCTTTTTTCGAAGCGCCGCGATGCTAAAAAGGACGAGTGCCTTTTCGATTAACTTTTTCCACCATCTTCCCCTAAGCCTTTTCCTTTATTTTCTCTTTCAAACTTATTTTTCCTTTCATCAACTCTTTTCCACCATCTTTTCCTTCTCAAGCTCTTTCCGTTTATCTTCTTCAAACTTATTTTTCCTTTCTATCAACTCTTCTACCATCTTTTTCCTTCTCAAGCCTTTTCCGTTTATTTTCTTCAAACTTATTTTTCCTTTCTATCAACTCTTTTTCCACCATCTCTCTCTCTCTCTCTCTCAAGCCTTTTTCCGTTTATTTTTCTTCAAACTTATTTTCCTCTCATCAACTTCCACCATCTTTCCCCTTCAAGCCTTTTCCGTTTATTTTTCTTCAAACTTATTTTTCCTTTCTATCAACTCTTTTTCCACCATCTTTCCCCTTCTCAAGCATTTTCCGTTTATCTTTCTTCAAACTTATTTTTCCTTTCTATCAACTCTTTTTCCACCATCTTTCCCTTCTCAAGCCTTTTCCGTTTATTTTTCTTTCAAACTTATTTTTCCTCTTTCTATCAACTCTTTTCCACCATCTTTTCCATTCTCAAGCTCTTCCGTTTATCTTTCTTCAAACTTATTTTTCCTTTTCTATCAACTCTTTTTCCACCATCTTTCCCCTTCAAGCTTCTTCCATTTATTTTTTTCAATCCGAGTGCTTTTTTTTTTTTCGATCTCAAAGCGATCATCTTCCTCTTTAAGCCTTTTTCCCCTTTATCTTTCTTCAAACTTATTTTTCTTTTCGATTAACTTTTTCCAATTCATCTTTCCCCTTCTCTAAGCCTTTTTCCGTTTATTTTCTTCAAACTTATTTTTCCTTTCTATCAACTCTTTTCCACCATCTTTCCTTCTCAAGCCTTTTCCGTTTATTTTTCTTCAAACTTATTTTCCTTCTATCAACTCTTTTTCCACCATCTTTCCTTCTCAAGCCTTTTCCGTTTATCTTTCTTCAAACTTATTTTTCCTTTCTATCAACTCTTTTTCCACCATCTTTCCCCTTCTCAAGCCTTTTCCGTTTATTTTTCTTCAAACTTATTTTTCCTTTCTATCAACTCTTTTCCACCATCTTTTCCATTCTCAAGCTCTTTCCGTTTATCTTTCTTCAAACTTATTTTTCCTTTCTAGCCAATTTTTTCCACTTCACATCTTCCTTCTCAAGCCTTTTCCGTTTATTTTTCTTCAAAACTTATTTTTCCTTTCTATCAACTCTTTTTCCACCACATTTCCCCTTCTCAAGCCTTTTTCCGTTTATTTTTCTTCAAACTTATTTTTCCTTTCTATCAACTCTTTTCCACCATCTTTTCCCCTTCTCAAGCCTTTTCCGTTTATTTTTCTTCAAACTTATTTCTTTCTATCAACTCTTTTCCACCATCTTTTCCTTCTCAAGCTTCTTCAGCGAGTCAAAAAGAACGATGCTTTTCGATTAATCTCAAAGTTGATGATCTTCCCCTTCGCTAAGCCTTTTCCGTTTATTTTCTTCAAACTTCATTTCTCCTTCTATCAACTCTTCTTCCACCATCTTTCCCCTTCTCAAGCCTTTTCCGTTTATTTTTCTTCAAACTTATTTTTCCTTTCTATCAACTCTTTTTCCACCATCTTTCTCCCCTTCTCAAGCCTTTTCCGTTTATTTTTCTTCAAACTTATTTTTCCTTTCTATCAACTCTTTTTCAACCATCTTTCCTTCTCAAGCCTTTTCCGTTTATTTTTCTTCAAACTTATTTTTCCTTTCTATCAACTCTTTTTCCACCATCTTTTCCCTTCTCAAGCCTTTTTCCGTTTATTTTTCTTCAAACTTATTTTTTCCTTTCTATCAACTCTTCTTCCACCATCTTTCCCCTTCTCAAGCCTTTTCCGTTTATTTTTCTTCAAACTTATTTTTCCTTTCTCATCAACTCTTTCCACCATCTTTTCCTTCTCAAGCTCTTTCCTTGCTTATCTTTCTTCAAACTTATTTTTCCTTTCTATCAACTCTTTTTCCACCATCTTTCCCCTTCTCAAGCTTTTCCCGTTTATTTTTCTTCAAACTTATTTTTCCTTTCTATCAACTCTTTTTTCCACCATCTTTCCCCTTCTCAAGCCTTTTCCGTTTATTTTTTCTTCAAACTTATTTTTCCTTTCTATCAACTCTTTTTCCACCATCTTTCCCCTTCTCAAGCCTTTTCCGTTTATTTTTCTTCAAACTTATTTTTCCTTTCTATCAACTCTTTTTCCACCATCTTTCCCTCAATTCCTTCCGTTTATCCTTCAAACTTATTTTTCCTTCATCAACTCTTTTTCCACCATCTTTCCCCCTTCTCAAGCCTTTTCCGTTTATTTTTCTTCAAACTTATTTTTCCTTTCATCAACTCTTTTCCACCATCTTTTCCATTCTCAAGCTCTTTCCGTTTATCTTTCTTCAAACTTATTTTTCCTTTCTATCAACTCTTTTTCCACCATCTTTCCCCTTCTCAAGCCTTTTCCTGCTTATTTTTCTTCAAACTTATTTTTCCTTTTCTATCAACTCTTTTTCCACCATCTTTCCCCTTCTCAAGCCTTTTTCCCTTTATCTTTCTTCAAACTTATTTTTCTCCTTTCTATCAACTCTTTTCCACCATCTTTCCCTTCTCAAGCCTTTTCCGTTTATTTTTCTCTTCAAACTTATTTTTCCTTTCTATCAACTCTTTTTCCACCATCTTTCCCCTTCTCGGCCTTTTCCGTTTATTTTTCTTCAAACTTATTTTTCCTTTCTATCAACTCTTTTTCCACCATCTTTCCCCTTCTCAAGCCTTTTCCGTTTATCTTTCTTCAAACTTATTTTTCCTTTCTATCAACTCTTTTTCCACCATCTTTTCCTCTCTCTCAAGCCTTTTCCGTTTATTTTTCTTCAAACTTATTTTTCCTTTCTATCAACTCTTTTCCACCATCTTTCCATTCTCAAGCTCTTTCCGTTTATCTTTCTTCAAACTTATTTTTCCTTTCTAGCCACTTTTTCCACCATCTTTCCTTTCTCAAGCCTTTTCCGTTTTATTTTTCTTCAAACTTATTTTCCTTTCTATCAACTCTTTCCACCACATTTCCCCTTCTCAAGCCTTTTCCGTTTATTTTTCTTCAAACTTATTTTTCCTTTCTATCACTCTTTTTCCACCATCTTTTCCCCTTCTCAAGCCTTTCCGTTTATTTTTCTTCAAACTTATTTTTCCTTTCTATCAACTCTTTTCCACCATCTTTTCCCCTTCTCAAGCTCTTTCCGTTTATCTTTCAAACTTATTTTTCCTTTCTATCAACTCTTTTTCCACCATCTTTCCCCTTCTCAAGCCTTTTCCGTTTATTTTTCTTCAAACTTATTTTCCTTTCTATCAACTCTTTTTCCACCATCTTTCCCCTTCTCAAGCCTTTTCCGTTTTATTTTTCTTCAAAACTTATTTTTCCTTTCTATCAACTCTTTTTCCACCATCTTTTCCTTCTCAAGCCTTTTCCGTTTATTTTTCTGCAACCTATTTTCCTTTCTATCAACTCTTTTTCCACCATCTTTCCCCTTCTCAAGCCTTTTCCGTTTATTTTTCTTCAAACTTATTTTTCCTTTCTATCAACTCTTTTTCCACCATCTTTCCCCCTTTCTCAAGCCTTTTTCCGTTTATTTTTCTTCAAACTCATTTTTCCTTTCTATCAACTCTTTTCCACCATCTTTCCCCTTCTCAAGCCTTTTCCGTTTATTTTTCTTCAAACTTATTTTTCCTTTCTATCAACTCTTTTTCCACCATCTTTCTCCCTTCTCAAGCCTTTTCCGTTTATTTTTCTTCAAAACTTATTTTTCCTTTCTATCAACTCTTCCACCATCTTTCCTTCTCCCCTAAGCCTTTTCCGTTTATTTTTCTTCAAACTTATTTTTCCTTTCATCAATCCCTTTTCCATCTATCTTTCCCCTTCTCAAGCCTTTTCCGTTTATTTTTCTTCAAACTTATTTTTCCTTTCTATCAACCTTTTTCCACCATCTTTCCCCTTCTCAAGCCTTTTCCTTTTATTTTTCTTCAAACTTATTTTTCCTTTCTATCAACTCTTTTTCCACCATCTTTTCCCTTCTCAAGCTCTTTCCGTTTATCTTTCTTCAAACTTATTTTTCCTTTCTATCAACTCTTCTTTTTCCACCATCTTTTCCCCTTCTCAAGCCTTTTTCCCGTTTATTTTTCTTCAAACTTATTTTTCCTTTCTATCAACTCTTTTTCCACCATCTTTTCCCCTTCTCAAGCCTTTTCCGTTTATTTTTCTTCAAACTTATTTTTCCTTTCTATCAACTCTTTTTCCACCATCTTTCCCCTTCTCAAGCCTTTTCCGTTTATTTTTCTTCAAACTTATTTTTCCTTTCTATCAACTCTTTTCCACCATCTTTTCCCCTTCTCAAGCATTTTCCGTTTATCTTTCTTCAAACTTATTTTTCCTTTCTATCAACTCTTTTTCCACCATCTTTCCCCTTCTCAAGCCTTTTCCGTTTATTTTTCTTCAAACTTATTTTCCTTTCTATCAACTCTTTTCCACCATCTTTTCCATTCTCAAGCTCTTTCCGTTTATCTTTTCTTCAAACTTATTTTTCCTTTCTATCAACTCTTTTTCCACCATTTTTTCCTTCCTGTTTCTTCCATCATTCTCTCTCTCAAACTTATCTTCCTTCATCAACTCTCCAATCATCCTTCCTTCCTCGTTTTTCCTTTATCTTCCTTCAAACTTATTTTCCTTTCATCAACTCTTTTTCCACCATCTTTCCCCTTCTCAAGCCTTTTCCGTTTATTTTTCTTCAAACTTATTTTTCCTTTCTATCAACTCTTTTTCCACCATCTTTCCCCTTTCTCAAGCCTTTTCCGTTTATTTTTCTTCAAACTTATTTTTCTCTTTCTATCAACTCTTTTTCCACCATCTTTTCCTTCTCAAGCCTTTTCCGTTTATCTTTCTTCAAACTTATTTTTCCTTTCTATCAACTCTTTTTCCACCATCTTTTCCCCTTTCTCAAGCCTTTTCCGTTTATTTTTCTTCAAACTTATTTTTCCTTTCTATCAACTCTTTCACCATCTTTTCCATTCTCAAGCTCTTCTCGTTTATCTTTCTTCAAAACTTATTTTTCCTTTCTAGCCACTCTTTTTCCACCATCTTTTCCTTTCTCAAGCCTTTTTCCGTTAGTTTTCCTCCAAACTTATTTTCTATCAACTCTTTTTCCAATTATATACATTTCCTCTTCTCAAGCCTTTTCCGTTTATTTTTCTTCAAACTTATTTTCATCAACTCTTTTTCCGTCTTGTTCTTCCTTCTCGCCTTTTCCGTTTATTTTTCTCTTCAAACTTATTTTTCCTTTCTATCAACTCTTTCCACCATCTTTTTCCCTTCTCAAGCTCTTTCCGTTTATCTTCTTCAAACTTATTTTTCCTTTCTATCAACTCTTTTTTTCCACCATCTTTTTTTCCTTCTTGTTTCTTCCGTTATTTTCTTTCAAATCCGAGCTCTTTCACTAACTTTTTCACCATCTTTTCCTTCTCAAGCCTTTTTCCACCATTTTTCTTCAAACTTATTTTTCCTTTCGAACAACTTTTTCCATCATCTTCCCTCTTTCTCGTTTTTCCGTTTATTTTTCTGCAAACTTATTTTCCTTTCTATCAACTCTTTTCCACCATCTTTCCCCTTCTCAAGCCTTTTCCGTTTATTTTCTTCAAACCATTTTTCCTTTCTACTCTCAACTCTTTTTCCACCATCTTTCCTTCCTTCTCAAGCCTTTTTCCGTTTATTTTTCTAACTATTTTTCCTTTCTATCAACTTTTTCCACCATCTTTCCTTCTCAAGCCTTTTTCCAGTTTCATTTTTTTTCTTCTAAACTTATTTTTCCTTTCTATCAACTCTTTTTCCACCATCTTTTCCCCTTCTCAAGCTTCTTTCATGATTTTCTTCTAAACTTATTTTTCTTTTCACTAACTTTCTTTCAAATGTATCTTTCTCTCTTCTTCAAGCCTTTTCCGTTTATTTTTTCTCTTTTTCAAACTTATTTTTTCCTTTCTATCAACTTTTTCCACTCATTCTCTCTGTTTCCTTCCTTTTTCCGTTTATTTTTCTTCAAACTTATTTTTCCTTTTTCCAACTTTTTCCACCATCTTTTCCTCGTTTTTTTCTCGTTATTTCTTTCTAAACTATTTTTCTCTTTTATCAACTCTTTTCCACCATCTTCTTTTCCCCTTCTCAAGCCTTTTCCGTTTATTTTTCTTCAAACTCATTTTTTCCTTTTCATCATCTAAAGGATGATCTCTCTCTCTCGTTTTTCCGTCGATGCGCGAATCTTATTTTTCGATTAACTTTTTCCACTACATTCTTCTCTCAGCCTTTTTCCTTACGTATTTTCTCTTCAAACTTATTTTTCCTCAACAACTTTTTCCACCATCTTTCCCCTTTCCCTGCCTTCCTTTTTCCGTTTATTTTTCTTCAAACTTATTTTTCCTTTCTATCAACTCTTTCCACTATCTTTTCCCTTCTCGTTTCTTTTTCCATATTTTTTTCAAACTTATTTTTTCTTTTCGTTTCAATTTTTTCTTACCATTTTTCCTTCTCGCTTCTCGCCGTTATTTTTCAAACTTATTTTTTTATCAACTTTTTCATCATCTTTTCCCCTTCTCAAGCCTTTTCCGTTTATTTTTCTTCAAACTTATTTTTCCTTTTCTATCAACTCTTTCCACCATCTTTTTCCTTCTCAAGCCTTTTCCGTTTATTTTTCTTCAAACTTATTTTTTCTTTCTTATCAACTCTTTTTCCACCATCTTTCCCCTTCTCAAGCCTTTTTCCGTTTATTTTTCTGCAAACTTATTTTTCCTTTCTATCAACTTCTTTTTCCACCATCTTTCCTTCTCAAGCCTTTTCCTGTTTATTTTTCTCTTCAAACTGTTTTTCTTTATCAACTTTTTCCTGTCTACTCTTTTCCCCTTCTCGTTTCTTTTTTCCTTATTATTTTCTTCTTCAAACTTATTTTTCCTTTCTATCAACTTTTTCAGCCCATCTTTCTCGCCTTTTTCCGTCCATTTTCTTCAAACTATTTTTCCTTTTCGATTGATTTTTTTTCATTATTTTTTTTTCCTGTTTCCTCGAGCGAGCGTGTGCGCTAAACTTATTTTT
>JBBBDQ010015533.1:0-15700 GCA_037127315.1 Ascarosepion bandense | reverse complement strand
CCTTTCTATCAACTCTTTTCTATCTTTTCCCTTCTCAGCTCTTTCCGTTTATCTTTCTTCAAACTTATTTTTCCTTTCTATCAACTCTTTTCCACCATCTTTCCCCTTCTCAAGCCTTTTCCGTTTATTTTTTTCTTCAAACTTATTTTCCTTTCTATCAACTCTTTTTCCACCATCTTTCCCCTTCTCAAGCCTTTCCGTTTATTTTTCTTCAAACTTATTTTTCCTTTCTATCCAACTCTTTCCACCATCTTTCCCCGCTCAAGCCTTTCCGTTTATTTTTCTTCAAACTTATTTTCCCTTTCTATCAACTCTTTTCTATCTTTTCCCTTCTCAAGCTCTTTCCGTTTATCTTTCTTCAAACTTATTTTCCTTTCTATCAACTCTTTTCCACCATCTTTCCCCTTCTCAAGCCTTTTCCGTTTATTTTTCTTCAAACTTATTTTTCCTTTCTATCAACTCTTTTTCCACCATCTTTCCCCTTCTCAAGCCTTTTCCGTTTATTTTTCTTCAAACTTATTTTTCCTTTCTATCAACTCTTTTTCCACCATCTTTCCCCTTCTCAAGCCTTTTCCGTTTATTTTTTCTTCAAACTTATTTTCCTTTCTATCAACTCTTTCACCATCTTTCCCCTTCTCAAGCCTTTTCCGTTTATTTTTCTTCAAACTTATTTTCCTTTCTATCAACTCTTTTCCACCATCTTTTCCCCTTCTCAAGCCTTTCCGTTTATTTTTCTTCAAACTTATTTTCCTTTCTATCAACTCTTCCACCATCTTTTCCTTCTCAAGCTCTTTCCGTTTATCTTTCTTCAAACTTATTTTCCTTTCTATCAACTCTTTTCCACCATCTTTCCCCTTCTCAAGCCTTTTCCGTTTATTTTTCTTCAAACCTTTTCCTTTCTATCAACTCTTTTTCCACCATCTTTCAGCTTCTCAAGCCTTTCCGTTTATTTCTCTTCAAACTTATTTTCCTTTCTATCAGCTCTTTTCACCATCTTTCCCCTTCTCAAGTCTTTTCCGTTTATTTTTCTTCAAACTTATTTTTCCTTTCTATCAACTCTTTTTCCACCATCTTTCCCCTTCTCAAGCCTTTTCCCGTTTATTTTTCTTCAAACTTATTTTCCTTTCTATCAGCACTTTCCACCATCTTTCCCCTTCTCAAGCCTTTTCCGTTATTTTCTTTAAACTTATTTTCCTTTCTATCCAACTCTTTTCCTATCTTTCCCCTTCTCCAAGCCTTTCCGTTTATTTTCTTCAAACTTATTTTCCTTTCTATCAACTCTTTTTTCCACCATCTTTCCCCTTCTCAAGCCTTTTCCGTTTATTTTTCTTCAAACTTATTTTTCCTTTCTATCAACTCTTTTTCCACCATCTTTTCCCTTCTCAAGCTCTTTCCGTTTATCTTTCTTCAAACTTATTTTTTCCTTTCTATCAACTCTTTATCCACCATCTTTCCCCTTCTGAAGCCTTTTCGTTTATCTTTCTTCAAACTTATTTTTCCTTTCTATCAACTCTTTTCCACCATCTTTTCCCTTCTCAAGCCTTTTCCGTTTATCTTTCTTCAAACTTATTTTTCCTTTCTATCAACTCTTTTTCCACCATCTTTTTCCCCTTCTCAAGCCTTTTCCGTTTATTTTTTCTTCAAACTTATTTTCCTTTCTATCAACTCTTTTTCCACCATCTCCTTCTCAAGCCTTTTCCGTTTATTTTTCTTTAAACTTATTTTTCCTTTCTATCAACTCTTTTTCCACCATCTTTCCCCTTCTCGAGAAGCCTTTTCCCGTTTATTTTTCTTCAAACTTATTTTTCCTTTCTATCAACTCTTTTTCACCATCTTTCCCCTTCTCAAGCCTTTTCCGTTTATTTTCTTCAAACTTATTTTCCTTTCTATAACTCTTTTTCCACCATCTTTTTCACCTTCTCAAGCCTTTTCCGTTTATTTTCTTCAAACTTATTTTCCTTTCTATCAACTCTTTTCCACCATCTTTCCCCTTCTGAAGCCTTTTCCGTTTATTTTTCTTCAAATTTATTTTCCTTTCTATCAACTCTTTTTCCACCATCTTTCCCCTTCTCAAGCCTTTCCGTTTATTTTTCTTCAAACTTATTTTCCTTTCTATCAACTCTTTTCCCACCATCTTTCCCCTTCTCAAGCCTTTTCCGTTTATTTTTCTTCAAACTTATTTTTCCTTTCTATCAACTCTTTTTCCACCATCTTTCCCCTTCTCAAGCCTTTTCCGTTTATTTTTCTTCAAAACTTATTTTCCTTTCTATCAACTCTTTTTCCACCATCTTTCCCCTTCTCAAGCCTTTTCCGTTTATTTTTCTTCAAACTTATTTTTTCCTTTCTATCAACTCTTTTTTTCCACCATCTTTCCCCTTCTCAAGCCTTTTCCCGTTTTATTTTTCTTCAAATTTATTTTCCTTTCTATCAACTCTTTTTCCACCATCTTTCCCCTTCTCAAGCCTTTTCCCGTTTATTTTCTTCAAATTTATTTTTCCTTTCTATCAACTCTTTTTCCACCATCTTTCCCCTTCTCAAGCCTTTTCCGTTTATTTTTCTTCAAACTTATTTTTCCTTTCTATCTAGCTCTTTTTCCACCATCTTTCCTTCTCAGCCTTTCCGTTTATTTTTCTTCAAACTTATTTTTCCTTTCTATCAGCTCTTTTCCACCATCTTTTCCATTCTCAAGCTCTTTCCGTTTTATCTTTTCTTCAAACTTATTTTTCCTTTCTATCAACTCTTTTTTCCACCATCTTTCCCCTTCTCAAGCCTTTTCCGTTTATTTTCTTCAAATTTATTTTTTCCTTTCTATCAACTCTTTTTCCACCATCTTTCCCCTTCTCGAGCCTTTTCCGTTTATTTTTCTTCAAACTTATTTTTCCTTTCTATCCAACTCTTTCCACCATCTTTCCTTCTCCAGAGCTTTTCCATTATTTTTCTTCAAACTTATTTTTCCTTTCTATCAACTCTTTTTCCACCATCTTTCCCCTTCTCAAGCCTTTTCCGTTTATTTTTCTTCAAACTTATTTTCCTTTCTATCAACTCTTTTTCCACCATCTTTTCCCTTCTCAAGCTCTTTCCGTTTATCTTTCTTCAAACTTATTTTTCCTTTCTATCAACTCTTTTTCCACCATCTTTCCCCTTCTCAAGCCTTTTCCGTTTATTTTTCTTCAAACTTATTTTTTCCTTTCTATCAACTCTTTTTCCACCATCTTTCCCCTTCTCAAGCCTTTTCCGTTTATTTTCTTCAAACTTATTTTCCTTTCTATCAACTCTTTTTCCACCATCTTTTCCCCTTCTCAAGCCTTTTCCGTTTATTTTTCTTCAAATAATTTTCCTTTCTATCAACTCTTTTCCACCATCTTTCCCCTTCTCAAGACTTTTCCGTTTATTTTTCTTCAAACTTATTTTCCTTTCTATCAACTCTTTTCCCGTTCCTTTCCCTTCTCAAGCCTTTTAAGTTTATTTTTTCTTCAAACTTATTTTTCCTTTCTATCAACTCTTTTTCCACCATCTTTCCCTTCTCAACCTTTTCCGTTTATTTTCTTCAAACTTATTTTTTCCTTTCTATCAACTCTTTTCCACCATCTTTCCCTTCTCAAGCTCTTTCCGTTTATCTTTCTTCAAACTTATTTTTCCTTTCTATCAACTCTTTTTCCACCATCTTTCCCCTTCTCAAGCCTTTTTCCGTTTATTTTTCTTCAAACTTATTTTCCTTTCTATCAACTCTTTCCACCATCTTTTCCCTTCTCAAGCTCTTTCCGTTTATCTTTCTTCCAAACTTATTTTCCTTTCTATCAGCTCTTTTCCACCATCTTTCCCCTTCTCAAGCCTTTTCCGTTTATTTTCTTCAAGCTTGGTATTTTCCTTTCTATCAGCTCTTTCACCATCTTTCCTTCTCAAGCCTTTTCCACCGTTATTTTTCTTCAAACTTATTTTCCTTTCTATCAACTCTTTTTTCCACCATCTTTCCCTTCTCAAGCCTTTTCCGTTTATTTTTCTTCAAACTTATTTTTTCCTTTCTATCAACTCTTTTCCACCATCTTTCCCCTTCTCAAGACTTTTCCGTTTATTTTTCTTCAAAACATTTTCCTTTCTATCAACTCTTTTCCACCATCTTTCCCCTTCTCAAGCCTTTTCCGTTTATTTTTCTTCAAACTTATTTTCCTTTCTATCAACTCTTTTTCCACCATCTTTCCCCTTCTCAAGCCTTTTCCGTTTATTTTCTTCAAACTTATTTCCTTTCTATCAACTCTTTTCCACCATCTTTCCCCTTCTCAAGCTCTTTCCGTTTATCTTTCTTCAAACTTATTTTCCTTTCTATCAACTCTTTTTCCACCATCTTTCCCCCTTCTCAAGCCTTTTCCGTTTATTTTTCTTCAAACTTATTTTTTCCTTTCTATCAACTCTTTTCCACCATCTTTTCCCTTCTCAAACTCTTTCCGTTTATCTTTCTTCAAACTTATTTTTCCTTTCTATCAACTCTTTTTCCACCATCTTTCCCCTTCTCAAGCCTTTTCCGTTTATTTTTTCTTCAAACTTATTTTTCCTTTCTATAAACTCTTTTCCACCATCTTTCCCCTTCTCAAGACTTTTCCGTTTATTTTTTCTTCAAACTTATTTTTTCCTTTCTATCAACTCTTTTTCCACCATCTTTCCCCTTCTCAAGCCTTTTCCGTTTATTTTCTTCAAACTTATTTTTCCTTTCTATCAACTCTTTTTCCACCATCTTTCCCCTTCTCAAGCCTTTTCCGTTTATTTTTTTCTTCAAACTTATTTTTCCTTTCTATCCAACTCACTTTTCCACCATCTTTCCCCTTCTCAAGCTCTTTCCGTTTATCTTTCTTCAAACTTATTTTTCCTTTCTATCAACTCTTTTTCCACCATCTTTCCTTCTGAAGCCTTTTCCGTTTATTTTTCTTCAAACTTATTTTCCTTTCTATCAACTCTTTTCCACCATCTTTCATTCTCAAGCTCTTTCCGTTTATCTTTCTTCAAACTTATTTTCCTTTCTATCAACTCTTTTTCCACCATCTTTCCCCTTCTCAAGCCTTTCCGTTTATTTTCTTCAAACTTATTTTCCTTTCTATCAACTCTTTTTCCACCATCTTTCCCCTTCTCAAGCCTTTTCGTTTATTTTTCTTCAAACTTATTTTTTCCTTTCTATCAACTCTTTTTCCACCATCTTTCCCCTTCTCAAACCTTTTCCGTTTATTTTTCTTCCAAACTTATTTTTCCTTTCTATCAACTCTTTTTCCACCATCTTTCCCTTCTCAAGCCTTTCCCGTTTATTTTTCTTCAAACTTATTTTTCCTTTCTATCAACTCTTTTCCCACCATCTTTCCCCTTCTCAAGCCTTTTCCGTTTATTTTTCTTCAAACTTATTTTTTCCTTTCTATCAACTCTTTTTCCACCATCTTTCCCCTTCTCAAGCCTTTCCGTTTATTTTTTCTTCAAATTTATTTTCCTTTCTATCAACTCTTTTCCCACCATCTTTCCCCTTCTCAAGCCTTTTCCGTTTATTTTTCTTCAAACTTATTTTTTCCTTTCTATCCAACTCTTTTTCCACCATCTTTTCCCTTCTCAAGCCTTTTCCGTTTATTTTCTTCAAACTTATTTTCCTTTCTATCAACTCTTTTTCCACCATCTTTCCCCTTCTCAAGCCTTTTCCGTTTATTTTTCTTCAAACTTATTTTTCCTTTCTATCAACTCTTTTCCACCATCTTTCCCCTTCTCAAGCCTTTTCCGTTTATTTTTCTTCAAACTTATTTTTCCTTTCTATCAACTCTTTTTCCACCAAAGTTTTCCCCTTCTCAAGCTCTTTCCGTTTATCTTTCTTCAAACTTATTTTCCTTTCCTATCAACTCTTCCACTACCATCTTTCCCCTTCTCAAGCTCTTTCCGTTTATCTTTCTTCAAACTTAATTTTCCTTTCTATCAACTCTTTTCCACCATCTTTTCCTTCTCGAAGCCTTTTCCGTTTATCTTTCTTCAAACTTATTTTTTCCTTTCTATCAACTCTTTTCCCACCATCTTTCCCCTTCTCAAGCCTTTTCGTTTATTTTTCTTCAAACTTATTTTCCTTTCTATCAACTCTTTTCCACCATCTTTCCCCTTCTCAAGCCTTTTCCAGTTATTTTTTCTTCAAACTTATTTTTCCTTTCTATCAACTCTTTTTCCACCATCTTTCCCTTCTCAAGCTCTTTCCGTTTATCTTTCTTCAAACTTATTTTCCTTTCTATCCAACTCTTTTTCCACCATCTTTCCCCTTCTCAAGCCTTTTCCGTTTATTTTCTTCCAAACTTATTTTCCTTTCTATCAACTCTTTTTCCACCATCTTTCCCCTTCTCAAGCCTTTTCGTTTATTTTTCTTCAAACTTATTTTCCTTTCTATCAACTCTTTTCCACCATCTTTCCCCTTCTCAAGCCTTTTCCGTTTATCTTTCTTCAAACTTATTTTTCCTTTCTATCAACTCTTTTTCCACCATCTTTTCCACTTCTCAAGCCTTTTCCGTTTATCTTTCTTCAAACTTATTTTTCCTTTCTATCAACTCTTTTTCCATCTTTCCCCTTCTCAAGCCTTTTCCGTTTATTTTTCTTCAAACTTATTTTCCTTTCTATCAACTCTTTTCCCTCATCTTTCCCCTTCTCAAGCCTTTTCCGTTTATTTTTCTTCAAACTTACTTTTTCCTTTCTATCAACTCTTTCACCATCTTTCCCCTTCTCCAAGCTCTTTCCGTTTATCTTTCTTCAAACTTATTTTCCTTTCTATCAACTCTTTTTCCACCATCTTCCCTTCTCAAGCCTTTCCCGTTTATTTTCTTCAAACTTATTTTCCTTTCTATCAACTCTTTTTCCACCATCTTTCCCCTTCTCTCAAGCTCTTTCCGTTTATCTTTCTTCAAACTTATTTTCCTTTCTATCAACTCTTTTTCCACCATCTTTCCCCTTCTCAAGCTCTTTCCGTTTATCTTTCTTCAAACTTATTTTCCTTTCTATCCAACTCTTTTTCCACCATCTTTTCCCTTCTCAAGCCTTTTCCGTTTATCTTTCTTCAAACTTATTTTTCCTTTCTATCAACTCTTTTTCCACCATCTTTCCCCTTCTCAAACCTTTTCCAGATTTATTTTCTTCAAACTTATTTTTCCTTTCTATCAACTCTTTTCTACATCTTTCCCCTTCTCAAGCCTTTTCCGTTTATTTTTCTTCAAACTTATTTTTCCTTTCTATCAACTCTTTTTCCACCATCTTTCCCCTTCAAGCTCTTTCCGTTTATCTTTCTCAAACTTATTTTCCTTTCTATCAACTCTTTTTCCACCATCTTTCCCCTTCTCAAGCCTTTTCCGTTTATTTTTCTTCAAACTTATTTTTCCTTTCTATCAACTTTTCCACCATCTTTCCCCTTCTCAAGCCTTTTCCGTTTATTTTTCTTCAAACTTATTTTCCTTTCTATCAACTCTTTTCCCACCATCTTTCCCTTCTCAAGCCTTTTCCGTTTTATCTTTCTTCAAACTTATTTTCCTTTCTATCAACTCTTTTTCCACCATCTTTTCCTTCTCAAGCCTTTTCCGTTTATCTTTCTTCAAACTTATTTTCCTTTCTATCAACTCTTTTCCCACCATCTTTCCCCTGTAAGCCTTTTCCGTTTATTTTTCTTCAAACTTATTTTTCCTTTCTATCAACTCTTTTCCACCATCTTTTCCCCTTCTCAAGCCTTTTCCGTTTATTTTTTCTTCAAACTTATTTTTCCTTTCTATCAACTCTTTTTCCACCATCTTTCCCCTTCTCAAGCTCTTTCCGTTTATCTTTCTTCAAACTTATTTTCCTTTCTATCAACTCTTTTTCCACCATCTTTCCCCTTCTCAAGCCTTTTCAATTTATTTTCTTCAAACTTATTTTTCCTTTCTATCAACTCTTTTTTCCACCATCTTTCCCCTTCTCAAGCTCTTTCCGTTTATCTTTCTTCAAACTTATTTTTCCATTTTCTATCAACTCTTTTTCCACCATCTTCCCTTCTCAAGCCTTTTCCGTTTATCTTTCTTCAAACTTATTTTCCTTTCTATCAACTCTTTTCCACCATCTTTTTCCCTTCTCAAGCCTTTTCCGTTTATCTTTCTTCAAACTTATTTTTCCTTTCTATCAACTCTTTTCCACCATCTTTCCCTTCTCAAGCCTTTTCGTTCTTTCTTCAAACTTATTTTTCCTTTCTATCAACTCTTTTCCACCATCTTTTTCCCCTTCTCAAGCCCTTTCCGTTTATTTTTTCTTCAAGCTTATTTTTTCCTTTCTATCAACTCTTTTTCCACCATCTTTCCCTTCTCAAGCTCTTTCCGTTTATCTTTCTTCAAAACTTATTTTTCCTTTCTATCAACTCTTTTCCACCATCTTTCCCTTCTCAAGCCTTTTCCGTTTATTTTTTTCTTCAAACTTATTTTTCCTTTCTATCAACTCTTTTCCTCTTTCCCTTCTCAAGCTCTTTCCGTTTATCTTTCTTCAAACTTATTTTTCCTTTCTATCAACTCTTTTTCCACCATCTTTCCCCTTCTCAAGCCTTTTCCGTTTATTTTCTTCAAACTTATTTTTCCTTTCTATCAACTCTTTTTCACCATCTTTCCCTTATCCAAGCTCTTTCCGTTTATCTTTCTTCAAACTTATTTTTCCTTTCTATCAACTCTTTTTCCACCATCTTTCCCCTTCTCAAGCCTTTTCCGTTTATTTTCTTCAAACTTATTTTTCCTTTCTATCAGCACTTTTCCACCATCTTTCCCCTTCTCAAGCCTTTTCCGTTTATTTTTTCTTCCAAACTTATTTTTCCTTTCTATCAACTCTTTTTTTTCCACCATCTTTCCCCTTCTCAAGCTCTTTCCGTTTATCTTTCTTCAAACTTATTTTCCTTTCTATCCAGCTCTTTTCCACCATCTTTCCCCCTTCTCAAGCCTTTTCCGTTTATTTTCTTCAAACTTATTTTCCTTTCTATCAACTCTTTTTCCACCATCTTTCCCCTTCTCAAGCTCTTTCCGTTTATCTTTCTTCAAACTTATTTTCCTTTCTATCAACTCTTTTCCACCATCTTTCCCCTTCTCAAGCCTTTTCCGTTTATTTTTCTTCAAACTTATTTTCCTTTCTATCAACTCTTTTCCACCATCTTTCCCCTTCTCAAGCTCTTTCCGTTTATCTTTCTTCAAACTTATTTTTCCTTTCTATCAACTCTTTTCCACCATCTTTCCCCTTCTCAAGCCTTTTCCGTTTATTTTCTTCAAACTTATTTTTCCTTTCTATCAACTCTTTTTCCACCATCTTTCCCCTTCTCAAGCTCTTTCCGTTTATCTTTCTTCAAACTTATTTTCCTTTCTATCAACTCTTTCCACCATCTTTCCCCTTCTCAAGCCTTTTCCGTTTATTTTTCTTCAAACTTATTTTTCCTTTCTATCAACTCTTTTCCACCATCTTTCCCCTTCTCAAGCCTTTTCCGTTTATTTTTTTCTTCAAACTTATTTTTCCTTTCTATCCAACTCTTTTTCCACCATCTTTCCCCTTCTCAAGCCTTTTCCGTTTATTTTCTTCAAACTTATTTTCCTTTCTATAACTCTTTTCCACCATCTTTCCCCTTCCTCAAGCCTTTTCCGTTTATTTTTCTTCAAACTTATTTTCCTTTCTATCAACTCTTTTCCTGTCTTTCCCCTTCTCCAAGCCTTTTCCGTTTTATTTTTTCTTCAAACTTATTTTTTCCTTTCTATCAACTCTTTTCCACCATCTTTCCCCTTCTCAAGCCCTTTCCGTTTATTTTTCTTCAAACTTATTTTCCTTTCTATCAACTCTTTTTCTATCTTTCCCATACTCCAAGCTCTTTCCGTTTATCTTTCTTCAAACTTATTTTTCCTTTCTATCAGCCTCTTTTCCACCATCTTTCCCTTCTCAAGCCTTTTCCGTTTATTTTTCTTCAAACTTATTTTTCCTTTCTATCAACTCTTTTCCACCATCTTTCCCCCTTCCTCAAGCTCTTTCCGTTTATCTTTCTTCAAACCTTATTTTTCCTTTCTATCCAACTCTTTTTCCACCATCTTTCCCCTTCTCAAGCCTTTCCGTTTATTTTTCTTCAAACTTATTTTTCCTTTCTATCAACTCTTTTCCATCTTTCCCCTTCTCAAGCTCTTTCCGTTTATCTTTCTTCAATACTTATTTTTCCTTTCTATCAACTCTTTTTCCACCATCTTTCCCCTTCTCAAGCCTTTTCCCGTTTATTTTCTTCAAACTTATTTTTCCTTTCTATCCAACTCTTTTTCCACCATCTTTCCCCTTCTCAAGCCTTTTCCGTTTATTTTTCTTCAAACTTATTTTTTCCTTTCTATCAACTCTTTTTCCACCATCTTTCCCCTTCTCAAGCTCTTTCCGTTTATCTTTCTTCAAACTTATTTTCCTTTCTATCAACTCTTTTCCACCATCTTTCCCCTTCTCAAGCCTTTTCCGTTTATTTTCTTCAAACTTATTTTTCCATTCTATCAACTCTTTTTCCACCATCTTTCCCCTTCTCAAGCTCTTTCCGTTTATCTTTCTTCAAACTTATTTTTCCTTTCTATCAACTCTTTTCCACCATCTTTCCCCTTCTCAAGCCTTTTCCGTTTATTTTTCTTCAAACTTATTTTTCCTTTCTATCAACTCTTTTTCCACCATCTTTCCCCTTCTCAAGCTCTTTCCGTTTATCTTTCTTCAAACTTATTTTTCCTTTCTATCAACTCTTTTCCACCATCTTTCCCTTCTCAAGCCTTTTCCGTTTATTTTTCTTCAAACTTATTTTTTCCTTTCTATCAACTCTTTTCCACCATCTTCCTTCTCAAGCTCTTTCCGTTTATCTTTCTTCAGCTTATTTTTCCTTTCTATCATTCTTTTTTCCACCATCTTTCCCCTTCTCAAGCCTTTTCCGTTTATTTTTCTTCAAACTTATTTTCCTTTCTATCAACTCTTTTTCCACCATCTTTCCCTTCTCAAGCCTTTTCCGTTTATTTTCTTAAACTTATTTTTTCCTTTCTATAACTCTTTTTCCACCATCTTTCCCCTTCTCAAGCCTTTTCCGTTTATTTTTCTTCAAACTTATTTTCCTTTCCTATCAACTCTTTTTCCACCATCTTTCCCCTTCTCAAGCTCTTTCCGTTTATCTTTCTTCAAACTTATTTTTCCTTTCTATCAACTCTTTTTCCACCATCTTTCCCCTTCTCAAGCCTTTTCCGTTTATTTTTCTTCAAACTTATTTTTCCTTTCTATCAACTCTTTTCCACCATCTTTCCCCTTCTCAAGCTCTTTCCGTTTATCTTTCTTCAAACTTATTTTTCCTTTCTATCCAACTCTTTTTCCACCATCTTTCCCCTTCTCAAGCCTTTTCAGTTTATTTTTCTTCAAACTTATTTTCTTTTCTATCAACTCTTTTTCCACCATCTTTCCCCTTCTCAAGCCTTTCCGTTTTATTTTCTTCAAACTTATTTTTTCCTTTCTATCAACTCTTTTCCACCATCTTTCCCCTTCTCAAGCCTTTTCCGTTTATTTTTCTTCGGCTATTTTTCATTTCCCTATCAACTCTTTTTCCACCATCTTTCCCTTCTCAAGCCTTTTCCGTTTATTTTTCTTCAAACTTATTTTTCCTTTCTATCAACTCTTTTCCACCATCTTTCCCTTCTCAAGCCTTTTCCGTTTATTTTTCTTCAAACTTATTTTCCTTTCTATCAACTCTTTTTCCACCATCTTTCCCCTTCTCAAGCCTTTTTCAGTTTATTTTTCTTCAAACTTATTTTTCCTTTCTATCAACTCTTTTCACCATCTTTCCCTTCTCAAGCTCTTTCCGTTTATCTTTCTTCAAACTTATTTTTCCTTTCTATCAACTCTTTTTCCACCATCTTTCCCCTTCTCAAGCTCTTTCCGTTTATCTTTCTTCAAACTTATTTTTTCCTTTCTATCAACTCCTTTCCACCATCTTTTCCCTTCTCAAGCCTTTTCGTTTATCTTTCTTCAAACTTATTTTTCCTTTCTATCAACTCTTTTCCACCATCTTTCCCCTTCTCAAACCTTTTCATTTATCTTTCTTCAAACTTATTTTTCCTTTCTATCAACTCTTTTTCCACCATCTTTTCCCTTCTCAAACCTTTTCCGTTTATCTTTCTTCAAACTTATTTTTCCTTTCTATCAACTCTTTTTCCACCATCTTTCCACTTCTCAAGCCTTTTCAGTTTATCTTTCTTCAAACTTTCTTTCCTTTCTATCAACTCTTTTTCCACCATCTTTTCCCTTCTCAAGCCTTTTCCGTTTATCTTTCTTCAAACTTATTTTTCCTTTCTATCAACTCTTTTTCCACCATCTCCCCTTCTCAAGCCTTTTCCGTTTATTTTTTCTTCCAAACTTATTTTTCCTTTCTATCAACTCTTTTCCACCATCTTTCCCCTTCTCAAGCTCTTTCCGTTTATCTTTCTTCAAACTTATTTTTCCTTTCTATCAACTCTTTTTCCACCATCTTTCCCTTCTCAACCTTTTCCGTTTATTTTTCTTCAAACTTATTTTTTCCTTTCTATCATTCTTTTCCACCATCTTTCCCCTTCTCAAGCCTTTTCCGTTTATTTTCTTCAAACTTATTTTTCCTTTCTATCAACTCTTTTCCACCATTTTTCCCTTCTCTCAGCCTTTTCCGTTCTTTTTTCTTCAAACTTATTTTTCCTTTCTATCAACTCTTTTTCCACCATCTTTCCCCTTCTCAAGCTCTTTCCGTTTATCTTTCTTCAAACTTATTTTTCCTTTCTATCAACTCTTTTCCACCATCTTTTCCCTTCTCAAGCCTTTTCCGTTTATCTTTCTTCAAACTTATTTTTTCCTTTCTATCAACTCTTTTTCCACCATCTTTCCCCTTCTCAAGCTCTTTCCGTTTATCTTTCTTCAAACTTATTTTCCTTTCTCAACTCTTTTTTCCACCATCTTTCCTTCTCAAGCCTTTTCCGTTTATTTTCTTCAAACTTATTTTCCTTTCTATCAACTCTTTCCGTTTATCTTTCTTCAAACTTATTTTCCTTTCTATCAATGTTTTCCACCATCTTTCCCCTTCTCAAGCCTTTTTCCGTTTATTTTTCTTCAAACTTATTTTTCCTTTCTATCAACTCTTTTCCACCATCTTTCCCCTTCTCAAGCTCTTTCCGTTTATTTTTCTTCCAAACTTATTTTTCCTTTCTATCAACTCTTTTTCCACCATGCTTTCCCCTTCTCAAGCTCTTTCCGTTTATTTTTCTTCAAACTTATTTTTCCTTTCTATCAACACTTTTTCCACCATCTTTCCCTTCTCAAGCCTTTTCCCGTTTATTTTTCTTCAAACTTATTTTTCCTTTCTATCAACTCTTTTCCACCATCTTTTCCCTTCTCAAGCTCTTTCCGTTTATCTTTCTTCAAACTTATTTTTCCTTTCTATCAACTCTTTTTCCACCATCTTTTTTCCCCTTCTCAAGCCTTTTCCGTTTATTTTTCTTCCAAACTTATTTCCTTTCTATCAACTCTTTTTCCACCATCTTTCCTTCTCCGCTCTTTCCGTTTATTTTTTCTTCAAACTTATTTTCCTTTCTATCCAGCTCTTTTTCCACCATCTTTCACTTCTCAAGCCTTTTCCGTTTATTTTTCTTCAAACTTATTTTTCCTTTCTATCAACTCTTTTCACCATCTTTTCCCTTCTCAAGCTCTTTCCGTTTATCTTTCTTCAAACTTATTTTTCCTTTCTATCAACTCTTTTTCCACCATCTTTCCCCTTCTCAAGCCTTTTCCGTTTATTTTCTTCAAACTTATTTTTTCCTTTTCATCAACACTTTTCCCACCATCTTTCCCTTCTCAAGCCTTTTCCGTTTATTTTTCTTCAAACTTATTTTCCTTTCTATCAACTCTTTTCCACCATCTTTCCCCTTCTCAAGCTCTTTCCGTTTATCTTTCTTCAAACTTATTTTCCTTTCTATCAGCTCTTTTCACCATCTTTCCCTTCTCAAGCCTTTTCCGTTTATTTTTCTTCGACATTTTTCCTTTCTATCAACTCTTTTCCACCATCTTTCCCTTCTCAAGCTCTTTCCGTTTATCTTTCTTCAAACTTATTTTTCCTTTCTATCAACTCTTTTTCCACCATCTTTTCCCTTCTCAAGACTTTCCGTTTATTTTTCTTCAAACTTATTTTCCTTTCTATCAACTCTTTTTCCACCATCTTTCCCCTTCTCAAGCCTTTTCCGTTTTATCTTTCTTCAAACTTATTTTCCTTTCTATCAACTCTTTTTCCACCATCTTTCCCCTTCTCAAGCCTTTTCCGTTTATTTTTCTTCAAACTTATTTTCCTTTCTATCAACTCTTTTTCACCATCTTCCTTCTCAAGCTCTTTCCGTTTATACTTCAAACTTATTTTTCCTTTCTATCAACTCTTTTTTCCACCATCTTTCCCCTTCTCTCAAGCCTTTTCCGTTTATTTTTCTTCAAACTTATTTTCTTTCTATCAACTCTTTTTCCACCATCTTTCCTTCACTCAGCTTTTCCGTTTATTTTTCTTCAAACTTATTTTCCTTTCTATCAACTCTTTTCCACCATCTTTCCCCTTCTCAAGCTCTTTCCGTTTATCTTTCTTCAAACTTATTTTCCTTTCTCTCAACTCTTTTTCCACCATCTTTCCCCTTCTCAAGCCTTTTCGATTTATTTTTTCTTCAAACTTATTTTTCCTTTCTATCAACTCTTCCACCATCTTTCCCCTTCTCAAGCCTTTTCCGTTTATTTTCTTCCAAACTTATTTTTCCTTTCTATCAACTCTTTTCCACCATCTTTCCCCTTCTCAAGCCTTTTCCGTTTATTTTCTTCAGCCTTATTTTTCCTTTCTATCAACTCTTTTTCCACCATCTTTCCCCCTTCTCAAGCTCTTTCCGTTTATCTTTCTTCAAACTTATTTTTCCTTTCTATCAACTCTTTTCCACCATCTTTTCCCTTCTCAAGCCTTTTCCGTTTTATCACTTTCTTCAAGAGCTTATTTTTCCTTTCTATCAAGCTCTTTTTCCACCATCTTTCCCCTTCTCAAGCCTTTTCCCGTTTATCTTTCTTCAAACTTATTTTCCTTTCTATCCAACTCTTTTTCCACCATCTTTTTCCCTTCTCAAGCCTTTTCCGTTTATCTTTCTTCAAACTTATTTTTCCTTTCTATCAACTCTTTTTCCACCATCTTTCCCCTTCTCAAGCTCTTTCCATTTATCTTTCTTCAAACTTATTTCCTTTCTATCAACTCTTTTCCACCATCTTTCCCCTTCTCAAGCCTTTTCCGTTTATTTTAAACTTATTTTCCTTTCTATCAACTCTTTTCCACCATCTTTCCCCTTCTCAAGCCTTTTCCGTTTATTTTTCTTCAAACTTATTTTCCTTTCTATCAACTCTTTTTCCACCATCTTTCCCCTTCTCAAGCTCTTTCCGTTTATCTTTCTTCAAACTTATTTCCTTTCTATCAACTCTCTTTTTTCCACCATCTTTCCCTTCTCAAGCTCTTTCAATTTACTCTTCAAACTTATTTTCCTTTCTATCAACTCTTTCCCTGTCCTTTTTTCCCTTCTCAAGCCTTTTCCGTTTATTTTTTCTTCAAACTTATTTTTTCTTTCTATCAACACTTTTTCCACCATCTTTACCCACGCTTCTCAAGCCTTTTCCGTTTATTTTCTTCAAACTTATTTTT
>JBBBDQ010015526.1:0-23665 GCA_037127315.1 Ascarosepion bandense | reverse complement strand
TTCTAATAATAAATCTTATTTTTTATAACTTTTTTCTGTTTCTGTATTTTTGTATGCATAAGTACATAAGTGAGTGAATGACTAAAAGCTTTCCACAATAAATCTTATTTTTTATAACTTTTTCTGTTTCTGTATTTTTGTATGCATAAGTACATAAGTGAGTGAATGACTAAAAAGCTTCTAATAATAAATCTTATTTTTTATAACTTTTTTCTCTGTTTCTGTATTTTTGTATGCATAAGTACATAAGTGAGTGAATGACTAAAGCTTCTAATAATAAATCTTATTTTTTATAACTTTTTTTTCATGTTTCTGTATTTTTGTATGCATAAGTACATAAGTGAGTGGAATGACTGTGCTTTCTAATAATAAATCTTATTTTTATAACTTTTTCTGTTTCTGGGCTTTGTATGCATAAGTACATAAGTGAGTGAATGACTAAAGCTTCTAATAATAAATCTTATTTTTATAACTTTTTTCTGTTTCTGTATTTTTGTATGCATGTATATGTAAGGGAGTGAATGACTAAAGCTTCTAATAATAAATCTTATTTTTTATAACTTTTTTCTGTTTCTGTATTTTTGTGTAGGCACATAAGTGAGTGAATGACTAAGTTTCTAATACAAATCTTATTTTTATAACTTTTTTCTGTTTCTGTATTTTTGTATGCATAAGTACATAAGTGAGTGAATGACTAAAGCTTCTACTACTAAATCTTATTTTTTATAACTTTTTCTGTTTCTGTATTTTTGTATGCATAAGTACATAAGTGAGTGAATGACTAAAGCTTCTAATAATAAATCTTATTTTTTATAACTTTTTTCTGTTTCTGCATTTTTGTATGCATAAGTATACATAAGTGAGTGAATGACTAAAGCTTCTAATAATAAATCTTATTTTTTATAACTTTTTTCTGTTTCTGTATTTTTGTATGCATAAGTACATAAGTGAGTGAATGACTAAAGCTTCTAATAATAAATCTTATTTTTTATAACTTTTTCTGTTTCTGTATTTTTGCATAAGTACATAAGTGAGTGAATGACTAAAGCTTCTAATAATAAATCTTATTTTTTATAACTTTTTTCTGTTTCTGTATTTTTGTATGTATAAGTACATAAGTGAGTGAATGACTAAAGCTTCTAATAATAAATTTTATTTATAACTTTTTTCTGTTTCTGTATTTTTGTATGCATAAGTACATAAGTGAGTGAATATCATAAAGCTTCTAATAATAAATCTTATTTTTAACTTTTTTCTGTTTCTGTATTTTTGTATGCATGGGTACATAAGTGAGTGAATGACTAAAGCTTCTAATAATAAATCTTATTTTTATAACTTTTTTCTGTTTCTGTATTTTGGCGTAAGTACATATGAGTGAATGACTAAAGCTTCTAATAATAAATCTTATTTTTTATAACTTTTTTCTGTTTCTGTATTTTTGTATGCATAAGTACATAAGTGAGTGAATGACTAAAGCTTCTAATAATAAATCTTATTTTTTATAACTTTTTTCTGTTTCTGTATTTTTGTATGCATAAGTACATAAGTGAGTGAATGACTAAAGCTTCTAATAATAAATCTTATTTTTTATAACTTTTTTCTGTTTCTGTATTTTTGTATGCATGGGTACATAAGTGTGAGTGAATGACTAAAGCTTCTAATAATAAATCTTATTTTTATAACTTTTTTCTGTTTCTGTATTTTTGTATGCATAAGTGCATAAGTGAGTGAATGACTAAAGCTTCTAACAATAAATCTTATTTTTTATAACTTTTTCTGTTTCTGTATTTTTGTATGCATAAGTACATAAGTGAGTGAATGACTAAAGCTTCTAATAATAAATCTTATTTTTTATAACTTTTTCTGTTTCCGTATTTTTGTATGCATAAGTACATAAGTGAGTGAATGACTAAAGCTTCTAATAATAAATCTTATTTTTTATAACTTTTTTCTGTTTCTGTATTTTTATGCATAAGTACATAAGTGAGTGAATGACTAAAGCTTCTAATAATAAATCTTATTTTTTATAACTTTTTTTCTGTTTCTGTATTTTTGTATGTGCATAAGTACATAAGAGTGAATGACTAAAGCTTCTAATAATAAATCTTATTTTTAACTTTTTTTTCTGTTTCTGTATTTTTGTATGCATAAGTACATAAGTGAGTGAATGACTAAAGCTTCTAATAATAAATCTTATTTTTTATAACTTTTTTCTGTTTCTGTATTTTTGTATGCATAAGTACATAAGTGAGTGAATGACTAAAGCTTCTAATAATAAATCTTATTTTTATAACTTTTTCTGTTTCTGTATTTTTTGTATGCATAAGTACATAAGTGAGTGAATGACTGTGCCTTCTAATAATAAATCTTATTTTTATAACTTTTTTCTGTTTTTACTTTTGTATGCATAAGTACATAAGTGAGTGAATGACTAAAGCTTCTAATAATAAATCTTATTTTTTATAACTTTTTTCTGTTTCTGTATTTTTGTATGCATAAGTACATAAGTGAGTGAATGACTAAAGCTTCTAATAATAAATCTTATTTTTATAACTTTTTTCTGTTTCTGTATTTTTGTATGGTAAGTACATAAGTGAGTGAATGACTAAAGCTTCTAATAATAAATCTTATTTTTTATAACTTTTTTTCTGTTTCATTTTTGTATGCATAAGTACATAAGTGAGTGAATGACTAAAGCTTCTAATAATAAATCTTATTTTTTATAACTTTTTCTGTTTCTGTATTTTTGTATGCATAAGTACATAAGTGAGTGAATAAAGCTTCTAATAATAAATCTTATTTTATAACTTTTTTCTGTTTCTGTATTTTTGTATGCATAAGTACATAAGTGAGTGAATGACTAAAGCTTTAATAAATCTTATTTTTATAACTTTTTCTCTGTTTCTGTATTTTTGTATGCATAAGTACATAAGTGAGTGAATGACTAAAGCTTCTAATAATAAATCTTATTTTTTATAACTTTTTTCTGTTTCTGTATTTTTGTATGCATAAGTACATAAGTGAGTGAATGACTAAAGCTTCTAATAATAAATCTTATTTTTTATAACTTTTTCATTTCTGTATTTTTGTATGCATAAGTACATAAGTGAGTGAATGACTAAAGCTTCTAATAATAAATCTTATTTTTTATAACTTTTTTCTGTTTCTGTATTTTTGTATGCATAAGTACATAAGTGAGTGAATGACTAAGCTTCTCTAATAATAAATCTGCTTTTTATAACTTTTTTCTGTTTCTGTATTTTTTTGTATGCATAAGTACATAAGTGAGTGAATGACTAAAGCTTCTAATAATAAATCTATTTTTTATAACTTTTTTCTGTTTCTGTATTTTTGTATGCATAAGTACATAAGTGAGTGAATGACTAAAGCTTTAATACAATCTTATTTTATAACTTTTTTCTGTTTCTGTATTTTTGTATGCATAAGTACATAAGTGAGTGAATGACTAAAGCTTCTAATAATAAATCTTTATTTTTTATAACTTTTTTCTGTTTTCTGTATTTTTGTATGCATAAGTACATAAGAGTAAATGAACTAAAGCTTCTAATAATAAATCTTATTTTTTATAACTTTTTTTCTGTTTCTGTATTTTTTGTATGCATAAGTACATAAGTGAGTGAATGACTAAAAGCTTTAATAATAAATCTTATTTTTTATAACTTTTTTCTGTTTCTGTATTTTTGTATGCATAAGTACATAAGTGAGTGAATGAATGTGTCATGCATAATAAATCTTATTTTTTATAACTTTTTTCTGTTTCTGTATTTTTGTATGCATAAGTACATAAGTGAGTGAATGACTAAATGCTTCAATAATAAATCTTATTTTTTATAACTTTTTCTGTTTCTGTATTTTTGTATGTACAAGTACATAAGTATAATTACTTAAAAGTTTATTTAATAAATCTTATTTTTATAACTTTTTTTCTGTTTCTGTATTTTTGTATGCATAAGTATATAAGTGAGTGAATGACTAAAGCTTCTAATAATAAATCTTATTTTTTATAACTTTTTTCTGTTTCTGTATTTTTGCATGCATAAGTACATAAGTGAGTGAATGACTAAAGCTTCTAATAATAAATCTATTTTTTATAATCCTTTCTGCTTCTGTATTTTTGTATGCATAAGTACATGGAAAATAAGAGTAATTAATTAAAGCTTCTAATAATAAATCTTATTTTTTATAACTTTTTCTGTTTCTGTATTTTTGCATGCATAAATACATAAGTGATAATTAATGCTTCTAATAATAAATCTTATTTTTGCACTTTTTTCTGTTTCTGTATTTTTGTATGCATAAGTACATAAGTGAGTGAATGACTAAAGCTTCTAATAATAAATTTATTTTTTATAACTTTTTTCTTGTTTCTTGTATTTTTGTGTACAAGTACATATGAGTGAATGACTAAAGCTTCTAATAATAACTATTTTTATAACTTTTTTCTGTTTTGTATTTTTGTATATAAGTACATAAGTGAGTGAATGACTAAAGCTTCTAATAATAACTCTTATTTTTTATAACTTTTTTCTGTTTCTGGTATTTTTGTATGCATAAGTACATAAGTGAGTGAATGACTAAAGCTTCTAATAATAAATCTATTTTTTATAATCTTTTTCTGTTTCTGTATTTTTATGCATAAGTACATAAGTGAGTGAATGACTAAAGCTTCTAATAATAAATCTTATTTTTTATAACTTTTTTCTGTTTCTGTATTTTTGTATGCATAAGTGCACATACATGAGTGAATGATCTTTTTTCTTCTAATAATAAATTATTTTTTATAACTTTTTCTGTTTCTGTATTTTTGCATGCATAAGTACATATGAGTGAATGACTAAAGCTTCTAATAATAAATCTTATTTTTTATAACTTTTTTCTGTTTCTGTATTTTTGTGTGCATAAGTACATAAGAGTGTGAACACTGTGCTTCTCCTGGACACAATCTGGCTTTTGCACCTTTTTCTGTTTCTGTATTTTTGTATGCATTAAGTACATAAGTGAGTGAATGACTAAAGCTTCTAATAATAAATCTTATTTTTTATAACTTTTTTCTGTTTCTGTATTTTTTGTATGCATAAGTACAGGTGAGTGAATGACTAAAGCTTCTAATAATAAAATCTTATTTTTTATAACTTTTCTGTTTCCTGTATTTTTGTATGCATAAGTACATAAGTGGTTAATGACTAAAGCTTCTAATAATAAATCTTATTTTTTATAACTTTTTTCTGTTTCTGTATTTTTGTATGCATAAGTACATAAGTGAGTGAATGACTAAAGCTTCTAAATACATAAATCTTATTTTTTGAGAATTTTTTTCTGTTTCTGTATTTTTGTATGCATAAGTACATAAGTGAGTGAATGACTAAAGCTTCTAATAATAAATCTTATTTTTTATAACTTTTTTCTGCTTGTATTTTTGTATGCATACATAAGTGAGTGAATGACTGTGCTTCTAATAATAAATCTTATTTTTATAACTTTTTTTTGTTTCTGTATTTTTGTATGCATAAGTACATAAGTGAGTGAATGACTAAAGCTTCTAATAATAAATCTCATTTTTTATAACTTTTTTCTGTTTCCTGTATTTTTGTATGCATGGGCACATAAGTGAGTGAAATGATCAGCCTAATAATAAAATCTTATTTTTTTATAACTTTTTTCGTGTTTACTTTTGTACAGCAAGTACATAAGTGGAGAACACCAAAGCTTCAATAATAAATCTTATTTTTTATAATCTTTTTCTGTTTCTGTATTTTTGTATGCATAAGTACATATGAGTGAATGACTAAAGCTTCTAATAATAAATCTATTTTTTATAACTTTTTTCTGTTTCTGTATTTGCATGCATATGTATATAAGTGAGTGAATGACTAAAGCTTCGGTAATAATAACTCTATTTTTTATGAATTTTTTTCTGTTTCTGTATGCATATACATAAGAGAATGACTTGAAAGCTTCTAATAATAAATCTTATTTTTTATAACTTTTTTCTGTTTCTATTTTTGGCAAAGGCACATAAGTGAGTGAATGACTAAAGCTTCTAATAATAAATCTTATTTTTTATAATTTTTTTCTGTTTCTGTATTGTATGCATAAGTACATAAGTGAGTGAATGACTAAAGCTTCTAATAATAAATCTTATTTTTATAACTTTTTTCTGTTTCTGTATTTTTGTATGGTTATATGAGTGAATGACTAAAGCTTCTAATAATAACCTTACTTTTTATAATTTTTTCTGTTTTTATTTTTTTGTACATGGGCACATAAGTGAGTGAATGACTAAAGCTTCTAATAAATCTTATTTTTATAATCTTCTTTTTTCGTTTCTGTATTTTTGTATGCATAAGTACATAAGTGAGTGAACACTAAAGCTTCTAATAATAAATCTTATTTTTTATAACTTTTTTTTCTGTTTCTGTATTTTTGTATGCATAAGTACATAAGTGAGTGAATGACTAAAGCTTCTAATAATAAATCTTATTTTTATAACTTTTTTCTGTTTCTGCATTTTTGTATGCATAAGTACATAAGTGAGTGAAATTAAAGCTTCTAATAATAAATCTTATTTTTTATAACTTTTTCTGTTTTCTGTATTTTTGTATGCATAAGTACATAAGTGAGTGAAATACACTGAAGTTTCTAATAATAAATCTTATTTTTTATAACTTTTTTCTGTTTCTGTATTTTTTGTATGCATATACATACAGTGAGTGAATGACTAAAGCTTCTAATAATAAATCTTATTTTTAGTATCCTTTTTTCATTTTCTAGCTTTTTGTATGCATAAGTACATAAGTGAGTGAATGACTAAAGCTTCTAATAATGCAACTTACATTTTTTTATAATCTTTTTTCTGTTTCTGTATTTTTTTGTATGCATACATAAGTGAGTGAATGACTAAAAGCTTAATAATAAATCTTTATTTTTTATAACTTTTTTCTGTTTCTGTATTTTTGTATGCATAAGTACATAAGTGAGTGAATGACTAAAGCTTTCTAATAATAAATCTTATTTTTTATAACTTTTTTCTGTTTCTCGTATTTTTGTATGCATAAGTACATAAGTGAGTGAATGACTAAAGCTTCTAATAATAAATCTTATTTTTTATAACTTTTTCTGTTTCTGTATTTTTGTATGCATAAGTACATAAGTGAGTGAATGACTAAAGCTTCTCAATAATAAATCTTATTTTATAACTTTTTCTTGTTTCTGTATTTTTGTATGCATAAGTACATAAGTGAGTGAATGAATGCTTCTAATAATAAATCTTATTTTTTATAACTTTTTTCTGCTTCTGTATTTTTGTATGCATAAGTACATATGAGTGAATGACTAAAGCTTCTAATAATAAATCTTATTTTTATAACTTTTTTCTACTTTTGTATTTTTGTATGCATAAGTACATAAGTGGAGTGAACAATTAAAGCTTCTAATAATAAATCTTATTTTTTATAATTTTTTCTGTTTCTGTTTTTGTATGCAGGTACATAAGTGAGTGAATGACTAAAGCTTCTAATGCACCATTTTTATGGAACTTTTTTCTGTTTCTGTATTTTGAAGCATAGTACATATGAGGGAATGACTAAAAGTTTTAACAATAAATCTTATTTTTTAACTTTTTTCTGTTTCTGTATTTTTGTATGCATAAGTACATAAGTGAGTGAATGACTAAAGCTTCTAATAAATCTTATTTTTTATAACTTTTTTCTGTTTCTGTATTTTTGTATGCATAAGTACATAAGTGAGTGAATGACTAAAGCTTCTAATATAAATCTTATTTTTTATAACTTTTTTCTGCTTTCTTGTATTTTTGTATGCATAAGTACATAAGTGAGTGAATGACTAAAAGCGAATAATAAATCTTATTTTTTATAACTTTTTTCTGTTTCTGTATTTTTATGCATAAGTACATAAGTGAGTGAATGACTAAAGCTTCTAATAATAAATCTTATTTTTATAACTTTTTTCTGTTTCTGTATTTTTGTATGCATAAGTACATAAGTGAGTGAATGAATGAAAGCTCTGGCTTCAATAAATCTTATTTTTATAACTTTTTTCTGTTTCTGTATTTTTGTATGCATAAGTACAGGTAAGTGAGTGAATGACTAAAGCTTCTAATAATAAATCTTATTTTTTATAACTTTTTTCTGTTTCTGTATTTTTGTATGCATAAGTACATAAGTGAGTGAATGACTAAAGCTTCTAATAATAAATCTTATTTTTATAACTTTTTTCTGTTTCTGTATTTTTGTATGCATAAGTACATAAGTGAGTGAATGACTAAAGCTTCTAATAATAAATCTTATTTTTTATAACTTTTTTCTGTTTCCTGTATTTTTGTATGTATAAGTACATAAGTGAGTGAATGACTAAGCTTTCTAATAATAAATCTTATTTTTTATAACTTTTTCTGTTTGTATTTTTGTATGCATAAGTACATAAGTGAGTGAATGACTAAAGCTTCTAATAATAAATCTTATTTTTTATAACTTTTTTCTGTTTCTGTATTTTTGTATGCATAAGTACATAAGTGAGTGAATGACTAAAGCTTCTAATAATAAATCTTATTTTTATAACTTTTTTCTGTTTCTGTATTTTTTGTATGCATAAGTACATAAGTGAGTGAATGACTAAAGCTTCTAATAATAAATCTTATTTTTTATAACTTTTTTCGGTTTCTTGTATTTTTTGTATGTACAAGTACATAAGTGAGTGAATGACTAAAGCTTCTAATAATAAATCTTATTTTTTATAACTTTTTTCTGTTTCTGTATTTTTGTATGCATAAGTACATAAGTGAGTGAATGACTAAGCTTCTAATAATAAATCTTATTTTTTATAATTTTTTTCTGTTTCTGTATTTTTTGTATGCATAAGTACATAAGTGAGTGAATGACTAAAGCTTCTAATAATAAATCTTATTTTTTATAACTTTTTTCTGTTTCTGTATTTTTGTATGCATAAGTACATAAGTGAGTGAATGACTAAAGCTTCTAATAATAAATCTTATTTTATAACTTTTTTCTGTTTCTGTATTTTTGTATGCATAAGTACATAAGTGAGTGAATGACTAAAGCTTCTAATAATAAATCTTATTTTTTATAACTTTTTTCTGTTTCTGTATTTTTGTATGCATAAGTACATAAGAGTGAATGACTAAAGCTTCTAATAATAAATCTTATTTTTTATAACTTTTTTCTGTTTCTGTATTTTTGTATGCATAAGTACATAAGTGAGTGAATGACTAAAGCTTCTAATAATAAATCTTATTTTTTATAACTTTTTTCTGTTTCTGTATTTTTGTATGCATAAGTACATAAGTGAGTGAATGACTAAAGCTTCTAATAATAAATCTTATTTTTTATAACTTTTTCTGCTTCTGTATTTTTTGTATGCATAAGTACATAAGTGAGTGAATGACTAAAGCTTCTAATAATAAATCTTATTTTTTATAACTTTTTCTGTTTCTGTATTTTTGTATGCATAAGTACATAAGTGAGTGAATGACTAAAGCTTCTAATAATAAATCTTATTTTTATAACTTTTTTCTGTTTCTGTATTTTTGTATGCATAAGTACATAAGTGAGTGAATGACTAAAGCTTCTAATAATAAATCTTATTTTTTATAACTTTTTTCTGTTTCTGTATTTTTGTATGCATAAGTACATAAGTGAGTGAATGACTAAAGCTTCTTATCATAAATCTTATTTTTTATAACTTTTTTCTGTTTCTGTATTTTTGTATGCATATACATAAGTGAGTGAATGACTAAAGCTTCTAATAATAAATCTTATTTTTATAACTTTTTCTGTTTCTGTATTTTTGTATGCATAAGTACATAAGGAGAGTGGAATGATCAAAGCTTCTAATAATAAATCTTATTTTTTATAACTTTTTTCTGTTTCTGTATTTTTGTATACATAAGTACATAAGTGAGTGAATGACTAAAGCTTCTAATAATAAATCTTATTTTTTTTTATAACTTTTTTCTGTTTCTGTATTTTTGTATGCATAAGTACATAAGTGAGTGAATGACTAAAGCTTCTAATAATAAATCTTATTTTTATAACTTTTTTCTGTTTCTGTATTTGTATGCATAAGTACATATGAGTGAATGACTAAAGCTTCTAATAATAAATCTTATTTTTATAACTTTTTTCTGTTTCTGTATTTTTGTATGCATAAGTACATATGAGTGAATGACTAAAGCTTCTAATAATAAATCTTATTTTTATAACTTTTTCTGTTTCTGTATTTTTGTATGCATAAGTACATAAGTGAGTGAATGACTAAAGCTTCTAATAATAAATCTTATTTTTTATAACTTTTTTCTGTTTCTGTATTTTTGTATGCATAAGTACATAAGTGAGTGAATGACTAAAGCTTCTAATAATAAATCTTATTTTTTATAACTTTTTTCTGTTTCTGTATTTTTGTATGCATAAGTACATAAGTGAGTGAATGACTAAAGCTTCTAATAATAAATCTTATTTTTTATAACTTTTTTCTGTTTCTGTATTTTTTTGTATGTATAAGTACATAAGTGAGTGAATGACTAAAGCTTCTAATAATAAATCTTATTTTTATAACTTTTTTCTGTTTCTGTATTTTTGTATGCATAAGTACATAAGTGAGTGAATGACTAAAGCTTCTAATAATAAATCTTATTTTTATAACTTTTTTCTGTTTCTGTATTTTTGTATGCATAAGTACATAAGTGAGTGAATGACTAAAGCTTCTAATAATAAATCTTATTTTTTTATAACTTTTCTTTTTTTCTGTTTCTGTATTTTTGTATGCATAAGTACATAAGTGAGTGAATGACTAAAGCTTCTAATAATAAATCTTATTTTTTATAACTTTTTTCTGTTTCTGTATTTTTGTATGCATAAGTACATAAGTGAGTGAATGACTAAAGCTTCTAATAATAAATCTTATTTTTTATAACTTTTTTCTGTTTCTGTATTTTTGTGTATGCATAAGTACATAAGTGAGTGAATGACTAAAGCTTCTAATAATAAATCTTATTTTTTATAACTTTTTCTGTTTCTGTATTTTTGTATGCATAAGTACATAAGTGAGTGAATGACTAAAGCTTCTAATAATAAATCTTATTTTTTATAACTTTTTTCTGTTTCTGTATTTTTGTATGCATAAGTACATAAGTGAGTGAATGACTAAAGCTTCTAATAATAAATCTTATTTTTTATAACTTTTTTCTGTTTCTGTATTTTTGTATGCATAAGTACATAAGTGAGTGAATGACTAAAGCTTCTAATAATAAATCTTATTTTTATAACTTTTTTCTGTTTCTGTATTTTTGTATGCATAAGTACATAAGTGAGTGAATGACTAAAGCTTCTAATAATAAATCTTATTTTTTATAACTTTTTTCTGTTTCTGTATTTTTGTATGCATAAGTACATAAGTGAGTGAATGACTAAAGCTTCTAATAATAAATCTTATTTTTTTATAACTTTTTTCTGTTTCTGTATTTTTGTATGCATAAGTACATAAGTGAGTGAATGACTAAAGCTTCTAATAATAAATCTTATTTTTTTATAACTTTTTTCTGTTTTCTGTATTTTTGTATGCATAAGTACATAAGTGAGTGAATGACTAAAGCTTCTAATAATAAATCTTATTTTTTATAACTTTTTTCTGTTTCTGTATTTTTGTATGCATAAGTACATAAGTGAGTGAATGACTAAAGCTTCTAATAATAAATCTTATTTTTTATAACTTTTTTCTGTTTCTGTATTTTTGTATGCATAAGTACATAAGTGAGTGAATGACTAAAGCTTCTAATAATAAATCTTATTTTTTTATAACTTTTTTCTGTTTCTGTATTTTTGTATGCATAAGTACATAAGTGAGTGAATGACTAAAGCTTCTAATAATAAATCTTATTTTTTATAACTTTTTTCTGTTTCTGTATTTTTGTATGCATAAGTACATAAGTGAGTGAATGACTAAAGCTTCTAATAATAAATCTTATTTTTATAACTTTTTCAGTTTCTGTATTTTTGTATGCATAAGTACATAAGTGAGTGAATGACTAAAGCTTCTAATAATAAATCTTATTTTTATAACTTTTTTCTGTTTCTGTATTTTTGTATGCATAAGTACATAAGTGAGTGAATGACTAAAGCTTCTAATAATAAATCTTATTTTTTATAACTTTTTCTGTTTCTGTATTTTTGTATGCATAAGTACATAAGTGAGTGAATGACTAAAGCTTCTAATAATATGTAAATCTTATTTTTATAACTTTTTTCTGTTTCTGTATTTTTGTATGCATAAGTACATAAGTGAGTGAATGACTAAAGCTTCTAATAATAAATCTTATTTTTATAACTTTTTTCTGTTTCTGTATTTTTGTATGCATAAGTACATAAGTGAGTGAATGACTAAAGCTTCTAATAATAAATCTTATTTTTATAACTTTTTTCTGTTTCTGTATTTTTGGTATGCATAAGTACATAAGTGAGTGAATGACTAAAGCTTCTAATAATAACTTTATTTAGAAACTTTTTCTGTTTCTGTATTTTTGTATGCATAAGTACATAAGTGAGTGAATGACTAAAGCTTCTAATAATAAATCTTATTTTTATAACTTTTTTCTGTTTCTGTATTTTTTTGTATGCATATATACATAAGTGAGTGAATGACTAAAGCTTCTAATAATAAATCTTATTTTTTATAACTTTTTTTCTGTTTCTGTATTTTTGTATGCATAAGTACATAAGAGTGAATGATTAAAAGTTTCAATAAGTAAATCTTATTTTTTATAACTTTTTTCTGTTTCTGTATTTTTGTATGCATAAGTACATAAGTGAGTGAATGACTAAAGCTTCTAATAATAAATTCTATTTTTTATAACTTTTTCTGTTTCTGTATTTTTGCATGCATAAGCACATACAAGTGAGTGAATGACTAAAGCTTCTAATAATAAATCTTATTTTATAACTTTTTTCTGTTTCTGTATTTTTGTATGCATAAGTACATAAGTGAGTGAATGACTAAAGCTTCTAATAATAAATCTTATTTTTTATAACTTTTTTCTGTTTCTGTATTTTTGTATGCATAAGTACATAAGTGAGTGAATGACTAAAGCTCTAATAACAAATCTTATTTTTATAACTTTTTTCTGTTTCTGTATTTTTTGTATGCATAAGTATAAGTGAGTGAATGACTAAAGTCAATAATAAATCCTTATTTTTATAACTTTTTCTGTTTCTGTATTTTTGTATGCATAAGTACATAAGTGAGTGAATGACTAAAGCTTCTAATAATAAATCTTATTTTTTATAACTTTTTTCTGTTTCTGTATTTTTGTATGCATGGCACATAAGTGAGTGAATGACTAAAGCTTTAATAATAAACTTTATTTTTATAACTTTTTTCTGTTTCTGTATTTTTGTAACAAGTACATAAGTGAGTGAATGACTAAAGCTTCTAATAATAAATCTTATTTTTTATAACTTTTTTCTGTTTCTGTATTTTTGTATGCATAAGTACATAAGTGAGTGAATGACTAAAGCTTCTAATAATAAATCTTATTTTTATAACTTTTTTCTGTTTCTGTATTTTTTGTATGCATATATGTACATAAGTGAGTGAATGACTAAAGCTTCTAATAATAATAAATCTTATTTTTATAACTTTTTTCTGTTTCTCTGTATTTTCCTTGTATGCATAAGTACATAAGTGAGTGAATGACTAAAGCTTCTAATAATAAACTTATTTTTATAACTTTTTTCTGTTTCTGTATTTTTGTATGCATAAGTACATAAGTGAGTGAATGACTAAAAAGCTTCTAATATAAATCTTATTTTTTATAACTTTTTTTCTGTTTCTGTATTTTTGTATGCATAAGTGTACATAAGTGAGTGAATGACTAAAGCTTCTAATAATAAATCTTATTTTTTATAACTTTTTTCTGTTTCTGTATTTTTGTATGCATAAGTACATAAGTGAGTGAATGACTAAAGCTTCTAATAATAAATCTTATTTTTATAACTTTTTTCTGTTTCTGTATTTTTGTATGCATAAGTACATAAGTGAGTGAATGACTAAAGCTTCTAATAATAAATCTTATTTTTTATAACTTTTTCTGTTTCTGTATTTTTGTATGCATAAGTACATAAGTGAGTGAATGACTAAAGCTTCTAATAATAAATCTTATTTTTTATAACTTTTTTCTGTTTCTGTATTTTTGTATGCATAAGTACATAAGTGAGTGAATGACTAAAGCTTCTAATAATAAATCTTATTTTTTTTTATAACTTTTTCTGTTTCTGTATTTTTGTATGCATAAGTACATAAGTGAGTGAATGACTAAAGCTTCTAATAATAAACTTTATTTTTCATAACTTTTTTCTGTTTCTGTATTTTTGTATGCATAAGTACATAAGTGAGTGAATGATTAAAGCTTCTAATAATAAATCTTATTTTTTATAACTTTTTTCTGTTTCTGTATTTTTGTATGCATATACATATGAGTGAATGACTAAAGCTTCTAATAATAAATCTTATTTTTTATAACTTTTTCTGTTTCTGTATTTTTGTATGCATAAGTACATAAGTGAGTGAATGACTAAAGCTTCTAATAATAAATCTTATTTTTTATAACTTTTTCTGTTTCTGTATTTTTGTATGCATAAGTACATAAGTGAGTGAATGACTAAAGCTTCTAATAATAAATCTTATTTTTTATAACTTTTTTCTGTTTCTGTATTTTTGTATGCATAAGTACATAAGTGAGTGAATGACTAAAAGCTTCTAATAATAAATCTTATTTTTTATAACTTTTTTCTGTTTCTGTATTTTCTCTTTGTATGCATAAGTACATAAGTGAGTGAATGACTAAAGCTTCTAATAATAAAATCTTATTTTTATAACTTTTTTCTGTTTCTGTATTTTTGTATGCATAAGTACATAAGTGAGTGAATGACTAAAGTTTAATAATAAATCTTATTTTTTATAACTTTTTTCTGTTTCTGTATTTTTGTATGCATAAGTACATAAGTGAGTGAATGACTAAAGCTTCTAATAATAAATCTTATTTTTTATAACTTTTTTCTGTTTCTGTATTTTGTATGCATAAGTACATAAGTGAGTGAATGACTAAAGCTTCTAATAATAAATCTTATTTTTTATAACTTTTTTCTGTTTTGTTTTGTATGCATAAGTACATAAGTGAGTGAATGACTAAGCTTCTAATAATAAACTTTATTTTTTATAACTTTTTCTGTTTCTGTATTTTTGTATGCATAAGTACATAAGTGAGTGAATGACTAAAGCTTCTAATAATAAATCTTATTTTTTATAACTTTTTTCTGTTTCTGTATTTTTGTATGCATAAGTACATAAGTGAGTGAATGACTAAAGCTTCTAATAATAAATCTTATTTTTTATAACTTTTTTCTGTTTCTGTATTTTTGTATGCATAAGTACATAAGTGAGTGAATGACTAAAGCTTCTAATAATAAATCTTATTTTTTATAACTTTTTTCTGTTTCTGTATTTTTGTATGCATAAGTACATAAGTGAGTGAATGACTAAAGCTTTAATAATAAATCTTATTTTTATAACTTTTTCTGTTTCTGTATTTTTTTGTATGCATATACATAAGTGAGTGAATGACTAAAGCTTCTAATAATAAACTTATTTTTTATAACTTTTTTCTGTTTCTGTATTTTTGTATGCATAAGTACATAAGTGAGTGAATGACTAAAGCTTCTAATAATAAATCTTATTTTTTATAACTTTTTTCTGTTTCTGTATTTTTGTATGCATAAGTACATATGAGTGAATGACTAAAGCTTCTAATAATAAATCTTATTTTTTATAACTTTTTTCTGTTTCTGTATTTTTGTATGCATAAGTACATAAGTGAGTGAATGACTAAAGCTTCTAATAATAAATCTTATTTTTATAACTTTTTTTCTGTTTCTGTATTTCTTGTATGCATAAGTACATAAGTGAGTGAATGACTAAAGCTTCTAATAATAAATCTTATTTTTTATAACTTTTTTCTGTTTCTGTATTTTTGTATGCATAAGTACATAAGTGAGTGAATGACTAAAGCTTCTAACAATAAATCTTATTTTTTATAACTTTTTTCTGTTTCTGTATTTCTTGTATGCATAAGTACATAAGTGAGTGAATGACTAAAGCTTCTAATAATAAATCTTATTTTTTATAACTTTTTTCTGTTTCTGTATTTTTGTATGCATAAGTACATAAGTGAGTGAATTAATTAAAGCTTCTAATAATAAATCTTATTTTATAACTTTTTTCTGTTTCTGTATTTTTGTATGCATAAGTACATAAGTGAGTGAATGACTAAAGCTTCTAATAATAAATCTTATTTTTATAACTTTTTCTGTTTCTGTATTTTTGTATGCATAAGTACATAAGTGAGTGAATGACTAAAGCTTCTAATAATAAATCTTATTTTTTATAACTTTTTTCTGTTTCTGTATTTTTGTATGCATAAGTACATAAGTGAGTGAATGACTAAAGCTTCTAATAATAAATCTTATTTTTTATAACTTTTTTCTGTTTCTGTATTTTTGTATGCATAAGTACATAAGTGAGTGAATGACTAAAGCTTCTAATAATAAATCTTATTTTTTATAACTTTTTTCTGTTTCTGTATTTTTGTATGCATAAGTACATAAGTGAGTGAATGACTAAGCTTCTAATAATAAATCTTATTTTATAACTTTTTTTCTGTTTCTGTATTTTTGTATGCATAAGTACATAAGTGAGTGAATGACTAAAGCTTCTAATAATAAATCTTATTTTTTTATAACTTTTTTCTGTTTCTGTATTTTTGTATGCATAAGTACATAAGTGAGTGAATGACTAAAAGCTTCTAATAATAAATCTTATTTCTTATAACTTTTTCTGTTTCTTGTATTTTGTATGCATAAGTACATAAGTGAGTGAATGACTAAAGCTTCTAATAATAAATCTATTTTTATAACTTTTTTCTGTTTCTGTATTTTTGTATGCATAAGTACATAAGTGAGTGAATGACTAAAGCTTCTAATAATAAATCTTATTTTTTATAACTTTTTCTGTTTCTGTATTTTTGTATGCATAAGTACATAAGTGAGTGAATGACTAAAGCTTCTAATAATAAATCTTATTTTTTATAACTTTTTTCTGTTTCTGTATTTTTTAAAGTACAAGTATTACAAGTGAGTGAATGACTAAAGCTTCTAATAATAAATCTTATTTTTATAACTTTTTTTCTGTTTCTGTATTTTTGTATGCATAAGTACATAAGTGAGTGAATGACTGCTTTCTAATAATAAATCTTATTTTTTATAATCTTTTCTTGTTTCTGTATTTTTGTATGCATAAGTACATAAGTGAGTGAATGACTAAAGCTTCTAATAATAAATCTTATTTTTTATAATCCTTTTTTCTTGTTTTATTTTTGTATGCATAAGTACATAAGTGAGTGAATGACTAAAGCTTCTAATAATAAATCTTATTTTTTATAACTTTTTTCTGTTTCTGTATTTTTTTGTATGCATAAGTACATAAGTGAGTGAATGACTAAAGCTTCTAATAATAAATCTTATTTTTATAACTTTTTTCTGTTTCTGTATTTTTGTATGCATAAGTACATAAGTGAGTGAATGACTAAAGCTTCTAATAATAAATCTTATTTTTTATAACTTTTTTCTGTTTCTGTATTTTTGTATGCATAAGTACATAAGTGAGTGAATGACTAAAGCTTCTAATAATAAATCTTATTTTTTATAACTTTTTTCTGTTTCTGTATTTTTGTATGTGCATAAGTACATAAGTGAGTGAACGACTAAAGCTTCTAATAATAAATCTTATTTTTTATAACTTTTTTCTGTTTCTGTATTTTTGTATGCATAAGTACATAAGTGAGTGAATGGACTAAAGCCGAATAATAAATCTTATTTTTTATAACTTTTTTCTGTTTCTGTATTTTTGTATGCATAAGTACATAAGTGAGTGAATGACTAAAGCTTCTAATAATAAATCTTATTTTTTATAACTTTTTCTGTTTCTGTATTTTTGTATGCATACATAAGTGAGTGAATGACTAAAGCTTCTAATAATAAATCTTATTTTTTATAACTTTTTTCTGTTTCTGTATTTTTGTATGCATAAGTACATAAGTGAGTGAATGACTAAAGCTTCTAATAATAAATCTTATTTTTTATAAATTTTTTCTGTTTCTGTATTTTTGTATGCATAAGTACATAAGTGAGTGAATGACTAAAAGCTTCTAATAATAAATCTTATTTTTTATAACTTTTTTCTGTTTCTGTATTTTTGTATGCATAAGTACATAAGTGAGTGAATGACTAAAGCTTCTAATAATAAATCTTATTTTTATAACTTTTTTCTGTTTCTGTATTTTTGGTATGCATAAGTACATAAGTGAGTGAATGACTAAAGCTTCTAATAATAAATCTTATTTTTTATAACTTTTTTCTGTTTCTGTATTTTTGTATGCATAAGTACATAAGTGAGTGAATGACTAAAAAGCTTCTAATAATAAATCTTATTTTTTATAACTTTTTTTCTGTTTCTGTATTTTTGTATGTATAAGTACATAAGTGAGTGAATGACTAAAGCTTCTAATAATAAATCTTATTTTTTATAACTTTTTTTCTGTTTCTGTATTTTTGTATGCATAAGTACATAAGTGAGTGAATGACTAAAGCTTCTAATAATAAATCTTATTTTTTATAACTTTTTTCTGTTTCTGTATTTTTGTATGCATATACAAGTGAGTGAATGACTAAAGCTTCTAATAAATCTTATTTTTTATAACTTTTTTCTGTTTCTGTATTTTTGTATGCATAAGTACATAAGTGAGTGAATGACTAAAGCTTCTAATAATAAATTCATTTTTTATAACTTTTTTCTGTTTCTGTATTTTTGTATGCATAAGTACATAAGTGAGTGAATGACTAAAGCTTCTAATAATAAATCTTATTTTTTATAACTTTTTTCTGTTTCTGTATTTTTGTATGCATAAGTACATAAGTGAGTGAATGACTAAAGCTTCTAATAATAAATCTTATTTTTTATAACTTTTTTCTGTTTCTGTATTTTTGTATGCATAAGTACATAAGTGAGTGAATGACTAAAGCTTCTAATAATAAATCTTATTTTTTATAACTTTTTTCTGTTTTCTGTATTTTTGTATGCATAAGTACATAAGTGAGTGAATGACTAAAGTTTAATAATAAATCTTATTTTTTATAACTTTTTTCTGTTTCTGTATTTTTGTATGCATAAGTACATAAGTGAGTGAATGACTAAAGCTTCTAATAATAAATCTTATTTTTATAACTTTTTTCTGTTTCTGTATTTTTGTATGCATAAGTACATAAGTGAGTGAATGACTAAAGCTTCTAATAATAAATCTTATTTTTTATAACTTTTTTCTGTTTCTGTATTTTTGTATGCATAAGTACATAAGTGAGTGAATGACTAAAGCTTCTAATAATAAATCTTATTTTTTATAACTTTTTTCTGTTTCTGTATTTTGTATACATAAGTACATAAGTGAGTGAATGACTAAAGCTTCTAATAATAAATCTTATTTTTATAACTTTTTTTCTGTTTCTGTATTTTTGTATGCATAAGTACATAAGTGAGTGAATGACTAAAGCTTCTAATAATAAATCTTATTTTTTATAACTTTTTTCTGTTTCTGTATTTTGTATGCATAAGTACATAAGTGAGTGAATGACTAAAGCTTCTAATAATAAATCTTATTTTTTATAACTTTTTTCTGTTTCTGTATTTTTGTATGCATAAGTACATAAGTGAGTGAATGACTAAAGCTTCTAATAATAAATCTTATTTTTTATAACTTTTTTCTGTTTCTGTATTTTTGTATGCATAAGTACATAAGTGAGTGAATGACTAAAGCTTCTAATAATAAATCTTATTTTTTATAACTTTTTTCTGTTTCTGTATTTTTGTATGCATAAGTACATAAGTGAGTGAATGACTAAAGCTTCTAATAATAAATCTTATTTTTTATAACTTTTTCTGTTTCTGTATTTTTGTATGCATAAGTACATAAGTGAGTGAATGACTAAAGCTTCTAATAATAAATCTTATTTTTTATAACTTTTTTCTGTTTCTGTATTTTTTGTATGCATAAGTACATACAGTGAATGACTAAAGCTTCTAATAATAAATCTTATTTTTATAACTTTTTTCTGTTTCTGTATTTTTGTATGCATAAGTACATAAGTGATAAAGTTAATGACTAAAAGCCTACAATAATAAATTATTTTTTAAGAACTTTTTTCTGTTTCTGTATTTTTGTATGCATAAGTACATAAGTGAGTGAATGACTAAAGCTTCTAATAATAAATCTTATTTTTATAACTTTTTTCTGTTTCTGTATTTTTGTGTGCATAAGTACATAAGTGAGTGAATGACTAAAGCTTCTAATAATAAATCTTATTTTTTATAACTTTTTTCTGTTTCTGTATTTTTGTATGCATAAGTACATAAGTGAGTGAATGACTAAAGCTTCTAATAATAAATCTTATTTTTTATAACTTTTTTCTGTTTCTGTATTTTTGTATGCATAAGTACATAAGTGAGTGAATGACTAAAGCTTCTAATAATAAATCTTATTTTTTATAACTTTTTTCTGTTTCTGTATTTTTGTATGCATAAGTACATAAGTGAGTGAATGACTAAAGCTTCTAATAATAAATCTTATTTTTTTATAACTTTTTTCTGTTTCTGTATTTTTGTATGCATATACATATGAGTGAATGACTAAAGCTTCTAATAATAAATCTTATTTTTTATAACTTTTTCTGTTTCTGTATTTTTGTATGCATAAGTACATAAGTGAGTGAATGACTAAAGCTTCTAATAATAAATCTTATTTTTTATAACTTTTTTCTGTTTCTGTATTTTTGTATGTCTATACATAAGTGAGTGAATGACTAAAAGCTTCTAATAATAAATCTTATTTTTTATAACTTTTTTCTGTTTCTGTATTTTGTATGCATAAGTACATAAGTGAGTGAATGACTAAAGCTTCTAATAATAAATCTTATTTTTTATAACTTTTTTCTGTTTCTGTATTTTTGTATGCATAAGTACATAAGTGAGTGAATGACTAAAGTTTTTAATAATAAATCTTATTTTTTATAACTTTTTCTGTTTCTGTATTTTTGTATGCATAAGTACATAAGTGAGTGAATGACTAAAGCCGAATAATAACTATTTTTTATAACTTTTTCTGTTTCTGTATTTTTGCATGCATAAGTACATAAGTGAGTGAATGACTAAAGCTTCTAATAATAAATTCATTTTTATAACTTTTTTCTGTTTCTGTATTTTTGTATGCATAAGTACATAAGTGAGTGAATGACTAAAGCTTCTAATAATAAATCTTATTTTTTATAATCCTTTTTTTCTGTTTCTGTATTTTTGTATGCATAAGTACATAAGTGAGTGAATGACTAAAGCTTCTAATAATAAATCTTATTTTTTTATAACTTTTTTCTGTTTCTGTATTTTTGTATGCATAAGTACATAAGTGAGTGAATGACTAAAGCTTCTAATAATAAATCTTATTTTTTATAACTTTTTTCTGTTTCTGTATTTTTGTATGCATAAGTACATAAGTGAGTGAATGACTAAAGCTTCTAATAATAAATCTTATTTTTTATAACTTTTTTCTGTTTCTGTATTTTTGTATGCATAAGTACATAAGTGAGTGAATGACTAAAGCTTCTAATAATAAATCTTATTTCTTTATAACTTTTTTCTGTTTCTGTATTTTTGTATGCATAAGTACATAAGTGAGTGAATGACTAAAAGCTTCTAATAATAAATCTTATTTTTTTATAACTTTTTTCTGTTTCTGTATTTTTGTATGCATAAGTACATAAGTGAGTGAATGACTAAAGCTTCTAATAATAAATCTTATTTTTTTATAACTTTTTTCTGTTTCTGTATTTGTATGCATAAGTACATAAGTGAGTGAATGACTAAAGCTTCTAATAATAAATCTATTTTTATAACTTTTTCTCTGTTTCTGTATTTTTGTATGCATAAGTACATAAGTGAGTGAATGACTAAAGCTTCTAATAATAAATCTTATTTTTTATAACTTTTTTCTGTTTCTGTATTTTTGTATGCATAAGTACATAAGTGAGTGAATGACTAAAGCTTCTAATAATAAATCTTATTTTTTATAACTTTTTTCTCTGTTTCTGTATTTTTGTATGCATAAGTACATAAGTGAGTGAATGACTACTTCTAATAATAAATCTTTTATTTTTTATAACTTTTTTCTGTTTCTGTATTTTTGTATGCATAAGTACATAAGTGAGTGAATGACTAAAGCTTCTAATAATAAATCTTATTTTTTATAACTTTTTTCTGTTTCTGTATTTTTGTATGCATAAGTACATAAGTGAGTGAATGACTAAAGCTTCTAATAATAAATCTTATTTTTTATAACTTTTTTCTGTTTCTGTATTTTTGTATGCATAAGTACATAAGTGAGTGAATGACTAAAAGCTTCTAATAATAAATCTTATTTTTATAACTTTTTTCTGTTTCTGTATTTTTGTATGCATAAGTACATAAGTGAGTGAATGACTAAAGCTTCTAATAATAAATCTTATTTTTATAACTTTTTTCTGTTTCTGTATTTTTGTATGCATAAGTACATAAGTGAGTGAATGACTAAAGCTTCTAATAATAAATCTTATTTTTTATAACTTTTTTCTGTTTCTGTATTTTTGTATGCATAAGTACATAAGTGAGTGAATGACTAAAGCTTCTAATAATAAATCTTATTTTTATAACTTTTTTCTGTTTCTGTATTTTTGTATGCATAAGTACATAAGTGAGTGAATGACTAAAGCTTCTAATAATAAATCTTATTTTTTATAACTTTTTCTGTTTCTGTATTTTTGTATGCATAAGTACATAAGTGAGTGAATGACTAAAGCTTCTAATAATAAATCTTATTTTTTATAACTTTTTTCTGTTTCTGTATTTTTGTATGCATAAGTACATAAGTGAGTGAATGACTAAAGCTTCTAATAATAAATCTTATTTTTTATAACTTTTTTCTGTTTCTGTATTTTTGTATGCATAAGTACATAAGTGAGTGAATGACTAAAGCTTCTAATAATAAATCTTATTTTTATAACTTTTTTCTGTTTCTGTATTTTTGTATGCATAAGTACATAAGTGAGTGAATGACTAAAGCTTCTAATAATAAATCTTATTTTTTATAACTTTTTTCTGTTTCTGTATTTTTGTATGCATAAGTACATAAGTGAGTGAATGACTAAAGCTTCTAATAATAAATCTTATTTTTTATAACTTTTTTCTGTTTCTGTATTTTTGTATGCATAAGTACATAAGTGAGTGAATGACTAAAGCTTCTAATAATAAATCTTATTTTTTATAACTTTTTTCTGTTTCTGTATTTTTGTATGCATAAGTACATAAGTGAGTGAATGACTAAAGCTTCTAATAATAAATCTTATTTTTTATAACTTTTTTCTGTTTCTGTATTTTTGTATGCATAAGTACATAAGTGAGTGAATGACTAAAGCTTCTAATAATAAAT
>JBBBDQ010015520.1:12500-22500 GCA_037127315.1 Ascarosepion bandense | reverse complement strand
TAGATAGATAGATAGATAGATAGATAGATAGATAGATAGATAGATAGATAGATAGATAGATATCAACAGACTGGGATAGATAGATATCAACAGACTGGGATAGATAGATAGATAGATAGATAGATAGATAGATAGATAGATAGATAGATAGATAGATAGATAGATAGATATCAACAGACTGGGATAGATAGATAGATAGATAGATAGATAGATAGATATCAACAGACTGGGATAGATAGATAGATAGATAGATAGATAGATAGATATCAACAGACTGGGATAGATAGGTAGATAGATAGATAGATAGATAGATAGATAGATAGATAGATAGATAGATAGATAGATAGATATCAACAGACTGGGATAGATAGATAGATAGATAGATAGATAGATAGATAGATAGATACATAGATAGATAGATAGACAGATAGATAGATATCAACAGACTGGGATAGATAGATAGAGATAGAGAGATAGATAGATAGATAGATAGATAGATAGATAGATAGATAGATAGATAGATAGATATCAACAGACTGGGATAGATAGATAGATAGATAGATAGATAGATAGATAGATAGATAGATAGATAGATAGATATCAACAGACTGGGATAGATAGATAGATAGATAGATAGATAGATAGATAGATAGATAGATAGATAGAAAGATAGATATCAACAGACTGGGACAGATAGATAGATAGATAGATAGATAGATAGATAGATAGATAGATATCAACAGACTGGGATAGATAGATAGATAGATAGATAGATAGATAGATAGATAGATAGATAGATAGATAGATATCAACAGACTGGATAGATAGATAGATAGATAGATAGATAGATAGATAGATAGATAGATAGATAGATAGATAGATAGATAGATATCAACAGACTAGGATAGATAGATAGATAGATAGATAGATAGATAGATAGATAGATAGATAGATAGATAATGAACAGACTGGGATAGATAGATAGATAGATAGATAGATAGATAGATAGATAGATAGATAGATAGATAGATATCAACAGACTGGGATAGATAGATAGATTGATAGATAGATAGATAGATAGATAGATAGATAGATAGATAGATAGATATCAACAGACTAGGATAGATAGATAGATAGATAGATAGATATATAGATAGATAGATAGATATCAACAGACTGGGATAGATAGATAGATAGATAGATAGATAGATAGATAGATAGATAGATAGATAGATAGATATCAACAGACTGGGATAGATAGATAGATAGATAGATAGATAGATAGATAGATAGATAGATATCAACAGACTGGGATAGATAGATAGATAGATAGATAGATAGATAGATAGATAGATATCAACAGACTAGGATAGATAGATAGATAGATAGATAGATAGATAGATAGATAGATAGATATCAACAGACTGGGATAGATAGATAGATAGATAGATAGATAGATAGATAGATATCAACAGACTGGGATAGATAGATAGATAGATAGATAGATAGATAGATAGATAGATAGATAGATAGATAGATATCAACAGACTGGGATAGATAGATAGATAGATAGATAGATAGATAGATAGATAGATAGATAGATAGATAGATAGATATCAACAGACTGGGATAGATAGATAGATAGATAGATAGATAGATAGATAGATAGATAGATAGATAGATATCAACAGACTGGGACAGATAGATATATAGATAGATAGATAGATAGATAGATAGATAGATAGATAGATAGATAGATAGATATCAACAGACTAGGATAGATAGATAGATAGATAGATAGATAGATAGATAGATAGATAGATAGATAGATAGATAATGAACAGACTGGGATAGATAGATAGATAGATAGATAGATAGATAGATAGATAGATAGATAGATAGATAGATAGATAGATAGATAGATAGATAGATAGATATCAACAGACTGGGATAGATAGATATCAACAGACTGGGATAGATAGATAGATAGATAGATAGATAGATAGATAGATAGATAGATAGATAGATAGATAGATATCAACAGACTGGGATAGATAGATATCAACAGACTGGGATAGATAGATAGATAGATAGATAGATAGATAGATAGATAGATATCAACAGACTGGGATAGATAGATAGATAGATAGATAGATAGATAGATAGATAGATAGATAGATAGATATATAGATAGATAGATAGATAGATATCAACAGACTGGGATAGATAGATAGATAGATAGATAGATAGATAGATAGATAGATAGATAGATAGATAGATAATGAACAGACTGGGATAGATAGATAGATAGATAGATAGATAGATAGATAGATAGATAGATAGATATCAACAGACTGGGATAGATAGATAGATAGATAGATAGATAGATAGATAGATAGATAGATAGATAGATAGATAGATATCAACAGACTGGGATAGATAGATATCAACAGACTGGGATAGATAGATAGATAGATAGATAGATAGATAGATAGATAGATAGATAGATAGATAGATAGATATCAACAGACTGGGATAGATAGATATCAACAGACTGGGATAGATAGATAGATAGATAGATAGATAGATAGATAGATAGATAGATATCAACAGACTGGGATAGATAGATAGATAGATAGATAGATAGATAGATAGATAGATAGATAGATAGATAGACATATAGATAGATAGATAGATAGACAGACTGGGATAGATAGATAGATAGATAGATAGATAGATAGATAGATAGATAGATAGATAGATAGATAATGAACAGACTGGGATAGATAGATAGATAGATAGATAGATAGATAGATAGATAGATAGATAGATATCAACAGACTGGGATAGATAGATAGATAGATAGATAGATAGATAGATAGATAGATAGATAGATAGATAGATACATAGATAGATAGATAGACAGATAGATAGATATCAACAGACTGGGATAGATAGATAGATAGATAGATAGATAGATAGATAGATAGATAGATAGATAGATAGATATCCAACAGACTGGGATAGATAGATAGATAGATAGATAGATAGATAGATAGATAGATAGATAGATAGATAGATAGATATCAACAGACTGGGATAGATAGATAGATAGATAGATAGATAGATAGATAGATAGATAGATAGATATCAACAGACTGGGATAGATAGATAGATAGATAGATAGATAGATAGATAGATAGATAGATACATAGATATCAACAGACTGGGATAGATAGATAGATAGATAGATAGATAGATAGATAGATAGATAGATAGATAGATAGATAGATAGATATCAACAGACTGGGATAGATAGATAGATAGATAGATAGATAGATAGATAGATAGATATCAACAGACTAGGATAGATAGATAGATAGATAGATAGATAGATAGATAGATAGATAGATAGATAATGAACAGACTGGGATAGATAGATAGATAGATAGATAGATAGATAGATAGATAGATAGATAGATAGATAGATATCAACAGACTGGGATAGATAGATAGATAGATAGATAGATAGATAGATAGATAGATAGATATGAACAGACTGGGATAGATAGATATCAACAGACTGGGATAGATAGATAGATAGATAGATAGATAGATAGATAGATAGATAGATATCAACAGACTGGGATAGATAGATATCAACAGACTGGGATAGATAGATAGATAGATAGATAGATAGATAGATAGATAGATAGATATCAACAGACTGGGATAGATAGATAGATAGATAGATAGATAGATAGATAGATAGATATCAACAGACTGGGATAGATAGATAGATAGATAGATAGATAGATAGATATCAACAGACTGGGATAGATAGATAGATAGATAGATAGATAGATAGATAGATAGATAGATAGATATCAACAGACTAGGATAGATAGATAGATAGATAGATAGATAGATAGATAGATAGATAGATAGATAGATAGATAATGAACAGACTGGGATAGATAGATAGATAGATAGATAGATAGATAGATAGATAGATATCAACAGACTGGGATAGATAGATAGATAGATAGATAGATAGATAGATAGATAGATAGATAGATAGATAGATATCAACAGACTGGGATAGATAGATATCAACAGACTGGGATAGATAGATAGATAGATAGATAGATAGATAGATAGATAGATAGATAGATAGATAGATAGATAGATAGATAGATAGATAGATAGATAGACAGATATCAACAGACTGGGATAGATAGATATCAACAGACTGGGATAGATAGATAGATAGATAGATAGATAGATAGATAGATAGATAGATAGATAGATAGATAGATAGATAGATATCAACAGACTGGGATAGATAGATAGATAGATAGATAGATAGATAGATAGATAGATAGATAGATAGATAGATATCAACAGACTGGGATAGATAGATAGATAGATAGATAGATAGATAGATAGATAGATAGATAGATAGATAGATAGATAGATATCAACAGACTGGGATAGATAGATAGATAGATAGATAGATAGATAGATAGATAGATAGATAGATAGATAGATAATGAAGAGACTGGGATAGATAGATAGATAGATAGATAGATAGATAGATAGATAGATAGATAGATAGATAGATATCAACAGACTGGGATAGATAGATAGATAGATAGATAGATAGATAGATAGATAGATATCAACAGACTGGGATAGATAGATAGATAGATAGATAGATAGATAGATAGATAGATAGATAGATATCAACAGACTGGGATAGATAGATAGATAGATAGATAGATAGATAGATAGATAGATAGATAGATAGATAGATAGATAGATATCAACAGACTGGGATAGATAGATAGATAGATAGATAGATAGATAGATAGATAGATAGATAGATATCAACAGACTGGGATAGATAGATAGATAGATAGATAGATAGATAGATAGATAGATAGATAGATAGATATCAACAGACTGGGATAGATAGATAGATAGATAGATAGATAGATAGATAGATAGATAGATAGATAGATAGATAGATAGATAGATAGATAATGAACAGACTGGGATAGATAGATAGATAGATAGATAGATAGATAGATAGATAGATAGATAGATAGATATCAACAGACTGGGATAGATAGATAGATAGATAGATAGATAGATAGATAGATAGATAGATAGATAGATATCAACAGACTGGGATAGATAGATATCAACAGACTGGGATAGATAGATAGATAGATAGATAGATAGATAGATAGATAGATAGATAGATAGATAGATAGATATCAACAGATTGGGATAGATAGATATCAACAGACTGGGATAGATAGATAGATAGATAGATAGATAGATAGATAGATAGATAGATAGATAGATATCAACAGACTGGGATAGATAGATAGATAGATAGATAGATAGATAGATAGATAGATATCAACAGACTGGGATAGATAGATAGATAGATAGATAGATAGATAGATAGATAGATAGATAGATAGATATCAACAGACTGGGATAGATAGATAGATAGATAGATAGATAGATAGATAGATAGATAGATATCAACAGACTGGGATAGATAGATAGATAGATAGATAGATAGATAGATAGATATCAACAGACTGGGATAGATAGATAGATAGATAGATAGATAGATAGATAGATAGATAGATATCAACAGACTGGGATAGATAGATAGATAGATAGATAGATAGATAGAAAGATAGATAGATATATATCAACAGACTGGGATAGATAGATAGATAGATAGATAGATAGATAGATAGATAGATAGATAGATAGATAGATAGATAGATAGATAATGAAATAGACTGGGATACATAGATAGATAGATAGATAGATAGATAGATAACGAACAGACTGGGATAGATAGATAGATAGATAGATAGATAGATAGATAGATAGATAGATAGATAGATAGATAGATAGATAGATAGATAGATATCAACAGACTGGTATAGATAGATAGATAGATAGATAGATAGATAGATAGATAGATAGATAGATAGATATCAACAGACTGGGATAGATAGATAGATAGATAGATAGATAGATAGATAGATAGATAGATAGATAGATAGATAGATATCAACAGACTGGGATAGATAGATAGATAGATAGATAGATAGATAGATAGATAGATATCAACAGACTGGGATAGATAGATAGATAGATAGATAGATAGATAGATAGATAGATATCAACAGACTGGATAGATAGATAGATAGATAGATAGATAGATAGATAGATAGATAGTAGATAGATATCAACAGACTGGGATAGATAGATAGATAGATAGATAGATAGATAGATAGATAGATAGATATCAACAGACTGGGATAGATAGATAGATAGATAGATAGATAGATAGATAGATAGATAGATAGATAGATAGATATCAACAGACTGGGATAGATAGATAGATAGATAGATAGATAGATAGATAGATAGATAGATAGATAGATAGATAGATATCAACAGACTGGGATAGATAGATAGATAGATAGATAGATAGATAGATAGATAGATAGATAGATAGATAGATAGATAGATAGATAGATAGATATCAACAGACTGGGATAGATAGATAGATAGATAGATAGATAGATAGATAGATAGATAGATAGATAGATAGATAGATAATGAACAGACTGGGATAGATAGATAGATAGATAGATAGATAGATAGATAGATAGATAGATAGATAGATAGATAGATAATGAACAGACTGGGATAGATAGATAGATAGATAGATAGATAGATAGATAGATATCAACAGACTGGGATAGATAGATAGATAGATAGATAGATAGATAGATAGATAGATAGATAGATAGATAGATAGATAGATACACAGATAGATAGATATCAACAGACTGGGATAGATAGATAGATAGATAGATAGATAGATAGATAGATAGATAGATATCAACAGACTGGGATAGATAGATAGATAGATAGATAGATAGATAGATAGATAGATAGATAGATAGATAGATAGATATCAACAGACTGGGATAGATAGATAGATAGATAGATAGATAGATAGATAGATAGATAGATAGATAGATAGATATCAACAGACTGGGATAGATAGATAGATAGATAGATAGATAGATAGATAGATAGATAGATAGATAGATATCAACAGACTGGGATAGATAGATAGATAGATAGATAGATAGATAGATAGATAGATAGATAGATAGATAGATAGACAGATATCAACAGACTGGGATAGATAGATAGATAGATAGATAGATAGATAGATAGATAGATATCAACAGACTAGGATAGATAGATAGATAGATAGATAGATAGATAGATAGATAGATAGATAGATAGATAGATAGATAGATAGATAGATAGATAGATAGATAATGAACAGACTGGGATAGATAGATAGATAGATAGATAGATAGATAGATAGATAGATAGATAGATAGATAGATAGATATCAACAGACTGGGATAGATAGATAGATAGATAGATAGATAGATAGATAGATAGATAGATAGATAGATAGATAGATAGATAGATAGATAGATATCAACAGACTGGGATAGATAGATATCAACAGACTGGGATAGATAGATAGATAGATAGATAGATAGATAGATAGATAGATAGATAGATAGATAGATAGATAGATATCAACAGACTGGGATAGATAGATATCAACAGACTGGGATAGATAGATAGATAGATAGATAGATAGATAGATAGATAGATAGATAGATAGATAGATAGATAGATAGATATCAACAGACTGGGATAGATAGATAGATAGATAGATAGATAGATAGATAGATAGATAGATAGATAGATATCAACAGACTGGGATAGATAGATAGATAGATAGATAGATAGATAGATAGATAGATAGATAGATAGATAGATAGATAGATAGATATCAACAGACTGGGATAGATAGATAGATAGATAGATAGATAGATAGATAGATAGATAGATAGATAGATAGATAATGAACAGACTGGGATAGATAGATAGATAGATAGATAGATAGATAGATAGATAGATAGATAGATATCAACAGACTGGGATAGATAGATAGATAGATAGATAGATAGATAGATAGATAGATAGATACATAGATAGATAGATAGACAGATAGATAGATATCAACAGACTGGGATAGATAGATAGATAGATAGATAGATAGATAGATAGATAGATAGATATCAACAGACTGGGATAGATAGATAGATAGATAGATAGATAGATAGATAGATAGATAGATATCAACAGACTGGGACAGATAGATAGATAGATAGATAGATAGATAGATAGATAGATAGATAGATAGATAGACAGATAGATAGATAGATAGATATCAACAGACTGGGATAGATAGATAGATAGATAGATAGATAGATAGATAGATAGATAGATAGATAGCTAGATAGATATCAACAGACTGGGATAGATAGATAGATAGATAGATAGATAGATAGATAGATAGATAGATAGATAGATAGATAGATAGATAGATAGATATCAACAGACTGGGATAGATAGATAGATAGATAGATAGATAGATAGATAGATAGATAGATAGATAGATAGATAGATAGATATCAACAGACTAGGATAGATAGATAGATAGATAGATAGATAGATAGATAGATAGATAGATAATGAACAGACTGGGATAGATAGATAGATAGATAGATAGATAGATAGATAGATAGATAGATATCAACAGACTGGGATAGATAGATAGATAGATAGATAGATAGATAGATAGATAGATAGATAGATAGATAGATAGATAGATATCAACAGACTAGGATAGATAGATAGATAGATAGATAGATAGATATATAGATAGATAGATAGATAGATATCAACAGACTGGGATAGATAGATAGATAGATAGATAGATAGATAGATAGATAGATAGATAGATAGATAGATATCAACAGACGGGGATAGATAGATAGATAGATAGATAGATAGATAGATAGATAGATAGATAGATATCAACAGACTGGGATAGATAGATAGATAGATAGATAGATAGATAGATAGATAGATAGATATCAACAGACTGGGATAGATAGATAGATAGATAGATAGATAGATAGATAGATAGATAGATAGATAGATAGATAGATAGATATCAACAGACTGGGATAGATAGATAGATAGATAGATAGATAGATAGATAGATAGATAGATATCAACAGACTGGGATAGATAGATAGATAGATAGATAGATAGATAGATAGATAGATAGATAGATAGATAGATAGATAGATAGATAGATAGATAGATATCAACAGACTGGGATAGATAGATAGATAGATAGATAGATAGATAGATAGATAGATAGATAGATAGATAGATAGATAGATAGATATCAAATAGACTGGGATAGATAGATAGATAGATAGATAGGTAGATAGATAGATAGATAGATAGATAGATAGATAGATAGATAGATAGATAGATATCAACAGACTGGGATAGATAGATAGATAGATAGATAGATAGATAGATAGATAGATAGATAGATAGATAGATAGATAATGAACAGACTGGGATAGATAGATAGATAGATAGATAGATAGATAGATAGATAGATAGATAATGAACAGACTGGGATAGATAGATAGATAGATAGATAGATAGATAGATAGATAGATAGATAGATAGATAGATATCAACAGACTGGGATAGATAGATAGATAGATAGATAGATAGATAGATAGATAGATAGATAGATAGATAGATAGATAGATAGATAGATAGATATCAACAGACTGGGATAGATAGATAGATAGATAGATAGATAGATAAATAGATATCAACAGACTGGGATAGATAGATAGATAGATAGATAGATAGATAGATAGATAGATATCAACAGACTGGGATAGATAGATAGATAGATAGATAGATAGATAGATAGATAGATAGATAGATAGATAGATAGATATCAACAGACTGGGATAGATAG
>JBBBDQ010015520.1:5000-10000 GCA_037127315.1 Ascarosepion bandense | reverse complement strand
TAGATAGATAGATAGATAGATAGATAGATATCAACAGACTGGGATAGATAGATAGATAGATAGATAGATAGATAGATAGATAGATAGATAGATAGATAGATAGATAGATATCAACAGACTGGGATAGATAGATAGATAGATAGATAGATAGATAGATAGATATCAACAGACTGGGATAGATAGATAGATAGATAGATAGATAGATAGATAGATAGATAGATAGATAGATAGATAGATAGATATCAACAGACTGGGATAGATAGATAGATAGATAGATAGATAGATAGATAGATAGATAGATAGATAGATAGATAGATAGATATCAACAGACTGGGATAGATAGATAGATAGATAGATAGATAGATAGATAGATAGATAGATAGATAGATAGATAGATAGATAGATAGATATCAACAGACTGGGATAGATAGATAGATAGATAGATAGATAGATAGATAGATAGATAGATAGATAGATAGATAGATAGATATCAACAGACTGGGATAGATAGATAGATAGATAGATAGGTAGATAGATAGATAGATAGATAGATAGATAGATAGATAGATAGATAGATATCAACAGACTGGGATAGATAGATAGATAGATAGATAGATAGATAGATAGATAGATAGATAGATAGATAGATAGATAGATAATGAACAGACTGGGATAGAGATAGATAGATAGATAGATAGATAGATAGATAGATAGACAATGAACAGACTGGGATAGATAGATAGATAGATAGATAGATAGATAGATAGATAGATAGATAGATAGATATCAACAGACTGGGATAGATAGATAGATAGATAGATAGATAGATAGATAGATAGATAGATAGATAGATAGATAGATAGATAGATATCAACAGACTGGGATAGATAGATAGATAGATAGATAGATAGATAAATAGATATCAACAGACTGGGATAGATAGATAGATAGATAGATAGATAGATAGATAGATAGATAGATAGATAGATAGATATCAACAGACTGGGATAGATAGATAGATAGATAGATAGATAGATAGATAGATAGATAGATAGATAGATAGATAGATATCAACAGACTGGGATAGATAGATAGATAGATAGATAGATAGATAGATAGATAGATAGATAGATAGATAGATAGATATCAACAGACTGGGATAGATAGATAGATAGATAGATAGATAGATAGATAGATAGATAGATAGATAGATAGATAGATATCAACAGACTGGGATAGATAGATAGATAGATAGATAGATAGATAGATAGATAGATAGATAGATAGATATCAACAGACTAGGATAGATAGATAGATAGATAGATAGATAGATAGATAGATAGATAGATAGATAGATAGATAGATAGATAGATAGATAATGAACAGACTGGGATAGATAGATAGATAGATAGATAGATAGATAGATAGATAGATAGATATCAACAGACTGGGATAGATAGATAGATAGATAGATAGATAGATAGATAGATAGATAGATAGATAGATAGATATCAACAGACTGGGATAGATAGATATCAACAGACTGGGATAGATAGATAGATAGATAGATAGATAGATAGATAGATAGATAGATAGATAGATAGATAGATAGATAGATAGATAGATATCAACAGACTGGGATAGATAGATATCAACAGACTGGGATAGATAGATAGATAGATAGATAGATAGATAGATAGATAGATAGATAGATAGATAGATATCAACAGACTGGGATAGATAGATAGATAGATAGATAGATAGATAGATAGATAGATAGATAGATAGATAGATAGATATCAACAGACTGGGATAGATAGATAGATAGATAGATAGATAGATAGATAGATAGATATCAACAGACTGGGATAGATAGATAGATAGATAGATAGATAGATAGATAGATAGATAGATAGATAGATAGATAATGAACAGACTGGGATAGATAGATAGATAGATAGATAGATAGATAGATAGATAGATAGATAGATATCAACAGACTGGGATAGATAGATAGATAGATAGATAGATAGATAGATAGATAGATAGATAGATAGATAGATACATAGATAGATAGATAGACAGATAGATAGATATCAACAGACTGGGATAGATAGATAGATAGATAGATAGATAGATAGATAGATAGATAGATATCAACAGACTGGGATAGATAGATAGATAGATAGATAGATAGATAGATAGATAGATAGATAGATATCAACAGACTGGGATAGATAGATAGATAGATAGATAGATAGATAGATAGATAGATAGATAGATAGATAGATAGATAGATAGATAGATAGATAGATAGATAGATATCAACAGACTGGGATAGATAGATAGATAGATAGATAGATAGATAGATAGATAGATAGATAGATAGATAGATAGCTAGATAGATATCAACAGACTGGGATAGATAGATAGATAGATAGATAGATAGATAGATAGATAGATAGATAGATAGATATCAACAGACTGGGATAGATAGATAGATAGATAGATAGATAGATAGATAGATAGATATCAACAGACTAGGATAGATAGATAGATAGATAGATAGATAGATAGATAGATAGATAGATAGATAGATAGATAGATAGATAATGAACAGACTGGGATAGATAGACAGACAGACAGACAGACAGACAGACAGACACACAGATAGATAGATAGATAGATAGATAGATATCAACAGACTAGGATAGATAGATAGATAGATAGATAGATATATAGATAGATAGATAGATGGACGAACAGACTGGGATAGATAGATAGATAGATAGATAGATAGATAGATAGATAGATAGATAGATAGATAGATAGATAGATAGATAGATATCAACAGACTGGGATAGATAGATAGATAGATAGATAGATAGATAGATAGATAGATAGATAGATAGATATCAACAGACTGGGATAGATAGATAGATAGATAGATAGATAGATAGATAGATAGATAGATAGATAGATAGATAGATAGATAGATATCAACAGACTGGGATAGATAGATAGATAGATAGATAGATAGATAGATAGATAGATAGATAGATAGATAGATATCAACAGACTGGGATAGATAGATAGATAGATAGATAGATAGATAGATAGATAGATAGATAGATATCAACAGACTGGATAGATAGATAGATAGATAGATAGATAGATAGATAGATAGATAGATAGATATCAACAGACTGGGATAGATAGATAGATAGATAGATAGGTAGATAGATAGATAGATAGATAGATAGATAGATAGATAGATAGATAGATAGATATCAACAGACTGGGATAGATAGATAGATAGATAGATAGATAGATAGATAGATAGATAGATAGATAGATAGATAGATAGATAATGAACAGACTGGGATAGATAGATAGATAGATAGATAGATAGATAGATAGATAGATAGATAGATAGATAGATAATGAACAGACTGGGATAGATAGATAGATAGATAGATAGATAGATAGATAGATAGATAGATAGATAGATAGATAGATAGATATCAACAGACTGGGATAGATAGATAGATAGATAGATAGATAGATAGATAGATAGATAGATAGATAGATAGATAGATATCAACAGACTGGGATAGATAGATAGATAGATAGATAGATAGATAGATAGATAGATAGATATCAACAGACTGGGATAGATAGATAGATAGATAGATAGATAGATAGATAGATAGATAGATAGATAGATATCAACAGACTGGGATAGATAGATAGATAGATAGATAGATAGATAGATAGATAGATAGATATCAACAGACTGGGATAGATAGATAGATAGATAGATAGATAGATAGATAGATAGATAGATAGATAGATAGATAGATAGATATCAACAGACTGGGATAGATAGATAGATAGATAGATAGATAGATAGATAGATAGATAGATAGATAGATAGATATCAACAGACTGGATAGATAGATAGATAGATAGATAGATAGATAGATATCAACAGACTAGGATAGATAGATAGATAGATAGATAGATAGATAGATAGATAGATAGATAGATAGATAGATAGATAATGAACAGACTGGGATAGATAGATAGATAGATAGATAGATAGATAGATAGATAGATAGATAGATAGATATCAACAGACTGGGATAGATAGATAGATAGATAGATAGATAGATAGATAGATAGATAGATAGATAGATAGATAGATAGATATCAACAGACTGGGATAGATAGATATCAACAGACTGGGATAGATAGATAGATAGATAGATAGATAGATAGATAGATAGATAGATAGATAGATAGATATCAACAGACTGGGATAGATAGATATATCAACAGACTGGGATAGATAGATAGATAGATAGATAGATAGATAGATAGATAGATAGATAGATAGATAGATAGATAGATATCAACAGACTGGGATAGATAGATAGATAGATAGATAGATAGATAGATAGATAGATATCAACAGACTGGGATAGATAGATAGATAGATAGATAGATAGATAGATAGATAGATAGATAGATAGATATCAACAGACTGGGATAGATAGATAGATAGATAGATAGATAGATAGATAGATAGATAGATAGATAGATAGATAATGAACAGACTGGGATAGATAGATAGATAGATAGATAGATAGATAGATAGATAGATAGATAGATAGATAGATAGATATCAACAGACTGGGATAGATAGATAGACAGATAGATAGTAGATAGATAGATAGATAGATAGATAGATAGATAGATAGATAGACAGATAGATAGATATCAACAGACTGGGATAGATAGATAGATAGATAGATAGATAGATAGATAGATAGATAGATAGATAGATAGATATCAACAGACTGGGATAGATAGATAGATAGATAGATAGATAGATAGATAGATAGATAGATAGATAGATATCAACAGACTGGGATAGATAGATAGATAGATAGATAGATAGATAGATAGATAGATAGATAGATAGATAGATATCAACA